>AYEL01073773.1:0-33580 GCA_000484575.1 Olivierus martensii
CCAAATAATCCTAATCTAGCCAAATTTCCCCCAGCGGTTTATTTTAGAATTAACTGCCAAATTAATAATTAATTTGGCAGTTAATTCTAAAATAAACCGCTGGGGGAAATTTGGCTAGATTAGGATTATTTGGATCGCGTTAATTCCCTAGTTTAATGGATTTTTACTTACCTATTGTTTATATATATACAGTGAAACTAATAGTTTTATAATCCTTTACATCTTTTATAAGAACTTGAATTTAAGTTTAAATTTACATAAAATTATCTGATAACGCATGTCTCGTATAACATGATTTCCTATAATGCGAACATATCCTTGCATTGTATGGGAGTCCACTGTAATTTGGACTTCTCAAATCAGCATTTTTGGCAGCAGATTAAAGCCAGATCATAGAATTTTCTAAAACATAAATATTTAGTACATTAATATATTGATTATCTATATAACCTAGCATATATTAGTTAACTTTTATGTACTATTGCTCAAATTGGAAATATAAAAAAAAACATTTAAAATATGCTTATTTAACAAGGGGAATGTTTAAAAAACTCTCAGTGATAGAATCACTTTGCCTGCACAACATTGTAATAAGAACAATATTTTTTATTTCAATTTTAACAAGGTGCTCCATTCTTCTGTATCCCTCCTTCAATTTGAGAAATGCTCAAATTCATATAAACAATAACAAAGTACTATTGGTACAAGAAAACAATGTCTTGACAGTAAATATAAAATATAGTATTAAACTCATGCTTGACCATGGCATATCATAATTGGGAAGATGAATCTGAACAAAGACTTTTTATACTAACATCAAAGTGAAAAAGAAAAATTAGTACAAATTTCTAATACAAGTTAAAAAATTAAACATTATTAATTATAGCTTTTATATTTCAAATTTTTTGATGATACACAATATAACAAAAATATAATCAATCAAATACTATATAATTTAGAGAGAAATATAGAATTATCTCAATGCAAATAACATCAAGCAATTTATTGTATTTTATACAGAATAAATACAACTTTTTACTTACTTCAAATTTAAGCCGCACTTTTTATTCAAACTTTTAAGACGTAAAATTTGGGTGCGACTTAAATTCAAAGCAAATATTTTAACATCTTATTTCTGCCGATCTCCCATTCCCCAACAATTGCATCTTTGCTTTACACTTTACTCATGTGCATAGTATTACGACCATTGATGCAGTTTACTCAGTGGACCATTGATAACAGTTTATTCGTTCTTTTCTGATTTAATCCGGTTGCTGTGTAGAATCGAGGAGTATCTGGCCTAATTTTAAGTTTTTTATTACCGATATTCACTAATAATGGAAAAATGCTTTATATATGATGCAGAATTCAAAAGAAAAGTTATATTACGTGCCGAAGAAATTGGAAATCGCACAGCCGGTGAAAGATTTACGATTGACGAAAAGAATATGCATCGTTGGAGAGCCACGAAGGAAAAGTTATTTCAATGTAAAAAACTCAGAAAATCATTCTAAAAAAGGAAGATATCCTGCAATTGACGCAGTTGTTTTATATAAAGGAATTACATTTATATAAAGGAAAGGACACTTATATACAGGAATACACTTATATAAAGGAATTACATAGTAAAGGTTTACCAGTGACAGGAGAGATAGTTATGGTTAAAGCCAGAGTGTGCTAAAAATAGCAGCGTCATGTTTAAAGCAAGTCATAGATGGTGTGAAAATTTTATGAAATGAGAAGGATTAGCATTACGAAGAAGAACTACAATAACTCAAAAGTTGCCTACAGATTATGAGAATAATCTATTGGCAATCTATTTGACTAAAATAATATTTGTGCTCTATTAAGAGCACAATTATTATTTTAGTCAAATTGGAAACACTGATGAAACAGCAGTCTTTCTTGATATGCCAAGAAATTATACAATAAACCAAAAAGGAGAAAACCAAATTAACATTTTATGTACTGGATATGAAAAATCACAAATTACTGTAATGCTGTCTATAACTGCTGATGGAAACAAATTGCCACCTTTTATTATTTTAAACAGCGCTGATGGAAACAAATTGCCATCTTTTTTTATTTTAAACAAAAAACTGTACCAGGAAAAAATTTTCTAAGTGGTGTTATAACCCGAGCACAAAAGAATGCATGGATGACAACAGAATTGATGAAAGATTGGTTAGAAAATGTTTCCCGAGCACAAAAGAATGCATGGAAAGATTGGTTAGAAAATGTTTGGGAGAAGAGACCTGGTGCTCTTTTAAAAACCGAAGCATGCTAGTAATGGATGCATTCCGGGGAAATTTAACTGATGACATTAAACTTAAAATAAAAACAAAAAACTATGATCTGGTAATAATACCAGCAGCCGTATAAAGATATACCGAAAACGTTATTTTGTTAATAAAAGTGTTAATTTTACTTCACTGCTACGAAAAACTATGATCTGGTAATAATACCAGCAGCCGAATAAAGATATACCGAAAACGTTATTTTGTTAATAAAAGTGTTAATTTTACTTCACTGCTGGTTGTGCTATTATGTTATAGGACTTTAGTAGAAGATAATAAGCAGAATTGTATTTTGCTATGAAATCCTTTTCAATAACGGACAATCGCAAATTAAAAATTAATATATTTTTTAAAAAAATTTATTGGTTTTTAAAATATATTAAATAATAATTTTAGTGTATTTTTTCCTTATATATCTAATAACCAAGCACTATTAGCAGTCTTAAAATTTCTTTAATTTAATCAATAAAACAAATAAAAACATTTTCGGTCGCTCTCAATCTGACCCTCTTCAGTTATTCTCATCACAGTCTGATCATTACAAGAAAACATTCGTTTTCCTTATATTTATTTCATATGATTTTTTCCTTACTACATGATATAGCTTTATATCAATAAACCAATGTGCTCTTTCTAATAAATCATAGTAACTATTTTGGTCACTTTTTAATCTATAACATTTTTGTTTCAATGCATATTTCCATGGTAGGGCCAGCCCTTTACTCGGATAATCATTAATCACATTTTTGTTCTTTGATCTTTTTAATATTTCCATTTTTTTGTGATCAATGGGATCTTGATCTTGATTATGCCGATCAATCACCGGTGCATATTCGACTATCGACCCCCTATAGACCCCTTGATCATCATCGATCCTCTTTAAAATTTCATTGACCTCGGGATCGATACTGACCCCGTTGGGAACCCCTGGTCTATATGAATCAATACATAAAAAATAAATGCTTAATTTAATATTCATTTTCATCATAAAACACAGTTATAACCACAAATTTTAAAATAAAGCACAGTACATTACAAGAAAAAAACAACATATGGAAAACGTAAACAGCTCGCTATGATTGTTCGAACATACCTGAGCTATGCCGCATGGCTGTTCTCTATTCAATAATGTCTTCCCATGCATGGATGAGTGAGATCGGAAAATAACGGGATTTAGATTGAATAGAGGTTCACATAATCAGAAGTCGTTATCCAAGAGATTTTTTCTTACAGCCACTTGTCGTTAACCAAGTACGTCATTATCTGAGGCCATCGTTAATCAAGGCACAACTGTAGTCAAAAAAGTATTAATCTTAATTTGTTGCAGGGAAAACTAGATTTGTCCAATAAACAACTATTAAAATTCAAAAGAACTAACATTTTATTATTTTTCGAATGGAAAAAAAGCATTGTACAATATAAAACAAACCTATTGGGTTGTCTGAAAAGTCATGGCACATTTTTCTGTTTTAAAAAGTGTATTTGTATGATATTTAAAAAGTGTATTTATTTATATAAAGAACAAAGATCAATCAAAGATATATTGCCCATTTTGCTCGATAACCTTTTGCCATCTTTTAGGGAGCTTCATAATTCTTCGTTCATAGAAGGACCTCTCTTTATGGTAACAAAAAAGAAAGAGATTGATTTTTAATTTGAATTATTTATGTTAAAATTCGATTATTGTTCTTTTTCAAATGTTTTCTTGTAATGATCGGACTGTGATGAGAATAACTGAAGAGGGTCAAATTGAGAGTGGTCGAAAATGTTTTTATTTGCTTTATTGATTAAATTAAAGAAATTTTAAGACTGCTGATAGTGCTTCGTTATTGGTTAAATAAGAACTTTAGAAATAGCAGTTAAGAAATTGGATGATTGTAATTGTTGGGATTTATCTAAGAGAGCTAGTAAAAACTAGAACAAGGGATTTCCTCTTCTGCTCAACTTCCAATGTATTTCTGAGCTACACTTTATTCATGCTAGCATTGCCAACTTAGTACTTTTCTCAGTATATCTAGTGTCTTTTTTAGTGTTGTTAGTGCAAAAATTTACACATAATGCAGTTATGTTATTTTAGTGCATTTTTTTGGCAATTTCTAAATCTTTTTTTTTTAATACTTTTTAGCTGTATAGTATTAACTTGAACATTTAAATATAAGTAAATCAAAGCACTTACAGCAGTATAGGAAAAACTTGCATTCAGAAATTGAACTAACATTTTCGGCGCTTCACACCATCATCAGGTTTGATTCTTTCTGGAACTTTCAAATCACAATAGAACACGCATGAACATTGATTAAATACCATTCTGGTTAAAGTTTAAAACATTGCTAATTTACTTTCTTAATATAATACTATAATGTGTACATAACCGTCCAACTTTTTTTTTGTGATTAGTGCGCAGCTTTTCTGTGCTAGAAATATCGTAAAATATACGATTAGAATATTCATTAATTAATGGTTAAACTTTTTTTAAAATATTTAAGCAATGTTTTCCGTTGCAGTCTATGGTTTATTACAAAAGCGGTATTTTTATTTTCGGTTTTCTAGCACATTCTGTCTATCATGTACTGCCATGGCATTGGTAAATTCTCTGATGTTTTCTCGTTTAGTATTATTTCTTGCTTTTCCCCCTTGAGTATTTCCAATGTTTCGGAAACTAAACCTTATTTCAAATTTGGCACTTGTTTGATTATATTTGCCTCTCCCTAGTCTACTTTTATGTTCGATGCGTAGCATTCTGCTGCCAGGGCTGTTGTCGTGTTGCCATTTCTTATGAAAAGAAATGACTCCAAGAACATAAAAGGGACATAAGAAATGGCAACAGGACAATAATCCTGGCAGCAGAATGCTATGCATTGAACGTAAAAGTAGACTGGGGAGAGGCAAATATAATCAAACAAGCACCAAATTTGAAACAAGGTTTAGTTTCTGAAACATTGGAAATACTCGAGGAAAAAGCAAGAAATAATACTAAACGAGAAAACATTGGAGAATTTATCAATGCCATGGCAGTACGTGATAGACAGAATGTGCTAGAAAACCAAAAATAAAAATACCGCTTTTGTAATAAACCATAGAACTGCACACGGAAAACATTGCTTAAATATTTTAAAAACAGTTTAACCATTAATTAATGAATATTCTAATCGTATATTTTACGATATTTCTAGCATGGAAAAGCTGCGCTAATCACAAAAAAAATGTTGGATGGTTATGTACACATTATAGTATTAAGAAAGTAAATTAGCAATGTTTTAAACTTTAACCAGAATTGTATTTAATCAATGTTCATGCATGTTCTATTGTGATTTGAAAGTTTCAGAAAGAATCGAACTTGATGATGGTGTGAAGCGCCGAAAACGTTAGTTCAGTTTCTGAATTCAAGTTTTTCCTATACTGCTGTAAGTGCTTTGATTTACTTATATTTAAATGTTAGAATAAAGTAATTAGCAGTGATTGAAAGCAAACCAAGTATTAACTTGAACTTTAGGTAAAACCAAATCAACAGATTTTAGGGATGTCCAGTTATTTAGTTGTTGATAATTTACTAAAGTTTCAAGAGTAGTAATCTGTTCTATAATATATAATATATATATTGTATTCTAAGATTTTATGAAATTGTTAAAGTTGGAGTTAAGCTTTATTTATTTTGAAAGTTTTCAATATTACTTAATCCAAAATTAAATCAATTATAGATAGTAGTAAGAATTTAATGATAAATATAATTTGGGATATTTATATAAATATAAATGTTTCATTCATAGAACTATCCATAATTATTATTACAAAGAGAAACAAATATTAATATTCTAAATTTGCTGAAGAATCCCAAAGAGTATATATACAGGTAAAGTTCTGTTATAACAAAATCTGTGGGACTATTGCCTCATTTCATTAAAACTGATATTTCATTAAAACAATTTCGTATTTTTTACCATTTATTAAATTTACCATTATGAATACTGTACTGTAAGTACTGTAGGAATACTGTATGTTACAGCTTCATTATAAATTCGTTATATCAAAATTTTGTTATAATGGTATTCATTATAATGGAATTTACCTGTATTTTGTTAGGGAAAGTACAAAATTTTACAAGATTGGGTTTTAATTCGAAATGGAAGAAAATTTTTAATAGAATGAAAAAACATAAAGTATAATAAAAAAAAATTATATCAATAAAATAAACTTTATTTTATTTATATTATTTGCACAAGTAATTTATAACCAAAATTGGGATATAAAGATTTTTAAATAAGTTCAATTTATTATAGCAAACTAAATAAAAATTATTTAAATATTGATGAATTATATTTTTGTTTCCTTAATTTACATTGGTAAACTTACTGAAAATAAAATGTTTGGCTAATTTTATAGACAAACAGTAATATGATTTTTCATAAAATACTCATGCAATCCAAAATGAATTTCAAAACAACAGAAAGGTAAAATGAAAATAGCTAATTAAAATAAGGAAGGGCCATTAAAGGCAAAGTGAATGTTAAAACTGGTCTTTGACCTATTATTAAGAATTTAATGCCAGAATATTTTTTGTAAGTATATCAAAGCGGAATGACGTAAACAGGTTAATGAATGCTGAAAGAACGTAGTTTGAATTTGATTAAAAATTTTCCGAATATTAGAATTTTAGAATGTTTCCTGCGAATAAATAACTGTTAGTTTGTTAAGGTAAGCTATTGGTTTGTAATTTTTAATGTATATATAAAGAAGATGGAGTAGTGTAATGATCTGATAGATGCTAATTAAAATAATACTTAAGATTACTTTTACCAGCTCTCTTAGATAAATCTTGACAATTACCAACATTTCTTGGTAAAAATCCAAAGTTTAAATATTTTACTATATAATTTGCACTTTTACCACCACCACAATAGTAAATGTTAAAATTTACCAGTAAATTCTAAAAATTTACTTTTCTCAAACTTTTATAGTAACATATATATTTGATTAAATCTACCAAAAGTATTGTTAATAATTAATTATCAAAAAAATTTAAAATATTTCATTTAGCAACAAAATATAATGAAGAGAAAGAAAAGAAAGCTGCTCAAGATTTTAAAGAGAAAGAACTGCGTAGAATTGAAGAAGCCAAGATAAAAGAAGCAAATAAAGGTCTCTTAGTTTGTCTACAGTTTATATCCAATATTTTCTGTTAATTTTATAATAATGATTAATTTTAGATGAGAAAAAGGAAGAAAAAGTAGATACATTTACAGAAAAACTTGTTACTCAGATTATTAAAAATCTTCAAGTAAAAATAAAAGATATTCATATTCGATATGAAGATCCATTCACAGATCCTTCAAAACCATTTTCAGTTGGTATTACTTTACATAATCTATCATTTGAAACAACAGATGAAAATTGGAAGCCTTGCATCCTTCAAGATACAGTAAAGCTAATTCATAAAGTATGTTTTAAAAATGATTATTTTCATATATTATTTTTTAAATATCCTATATGGGAATCATTTGCCAAAATTCATGTCAAAGTTGATTAAAGAAAAACCTGTATACTACATGTAAAGAAATCAAATATAGAAAAATACTACATTTCATTTTTCTATCATTTGCTTATTATTCAATAAGAATAATTATTACTTCTCGACAGAGTTATGATTAAATAATTTATTCATATAATTGATTTACATGTGGTAAAACTATTTTTTGGAAACAGTTTTGAAATTTTAATAAATTTCTCATCCGTCCTGGCTGAAGAGGAAGTGGTGGTGGCCTTAAAGTACAGGTAATCCTTGTATAACATGGCTTCCTATAACAAAGTTTTGCTCTAACACAATTAGAAAATTGCAGAAACCCTTATATAACATGGTACTTCTACAATACAGTTTTTACTTAACACATTTAGAAATTAGCATTTACTCTTTTATAGCACAAAACATTTTCATTAATTTTTGTAAATCAAACTATGGACACAATACACAAGATGCAATCACTGAGAATTACTTTGTTAAAATTAATCATAAATGCAATTTTAAGTATTTATATTTCAAGGATAACTGCACTGATGAAGATTGTGAAGTTAATAATTTTACAGGAAAACCTAAATTGCAGGAAGACCCTAAAGTTAGCTGAACAGCTTGAATCATTTTTCTTGAATGCAGACCTTTCAGCTGAAAGAAGCCAAAAATTCAAAAGGAAGTTGCAAAATTGCTTATCCCCATACCATGAAATTTATGACACTCTTGTAAGGACAAGCAAACAAATTGAGATTACAGAATTTGTAGAGATCAGAAAATATACAAACTTTAAATGCAGAAAAAAGTTCAGAAAGTGAAACTGATATTGTTAAAAATAAAAAAAATGTTCTCATTAAACTGAACAGTGGTAAGGAATTATTAAATGAATATTACATAGGTTATACATTTTTTCTTTCCTTTTGTTTTACATATATTATTTTTGGGGTCTTACATAAACATTTTTTCTTTTTTTATGTTTTCTTTATGAATTAATATTTTTAATAAAAATTAAGTTTCTGATGTGGAATTAAAGAAAGTTATTTGTGTTTAATTGGTTTTGGAATGTAACTCCCTTTTTTGTATTGGCTCCAGATTTCATTTGACACTGTTTCTAAAAATGCCATTTTGTGTAAAAGTACCATTTTGCGTTTCTATCTGCCGTGTTATACATGGGCTACCTGTATTATATTGCTTAATGATATTTTAAATATCTTCACAGAAAAACATTTTTTAAATTTTATTATAAATTCAGAATTTAATTTTAAATTTAAAAATAAAACAGACATGCAACAAAAAATAAATACAAAACATCTGATGTCAAATTAATTTTTTCTTATTAAATTTTAATTGTATATTGTTTTGCTACATTTTCCTATGGAAATGAATGACTTAAAATTCACAGCTAGTGTCAATTTTATAAATATTGAGCAAAAATATGAAATGTTCTGTAAATTAAAAAAAGTAATATTAGAAATATTAGCCATTATTTATTTTAATTTTCTAACTTAATTAAAATATTAAAATTTAATGTATAAATATAATATAAAAAAAAATTATACAGGAAAAAACATGAGAGATAAAGGACATAAATCATTGAAGCATTCTGTAAAGGAATTAAATATAATTGGACTGAATTTGAAGAGAATTTTATGTGAATTAGGTTATTACATTATTACATTATTTAATTTGATTATTACAAAGATTTAGGATAATAAAAATGTTTAAAAATGAAAAAAAATTATTTTAATTAAATAACAAAGAAAATCATTTTAAATCACTGGTCGCCAAAGCAGTTGGTATCAACTCCTTATGATCGGTACAGACTCTTAGGGAGTTGACGAGAGTTAAAGATAGTCTAGTAAGAAAACACCAAGCCCACTCTTCACATTAAAAATAAATTTTAGTTCAATATAAAAATTTGATGTTGCTTGATTAATTGTAAATATTTTTTAAAATACAATTTATTTATACACTGCTTTAATTATTCAGAAATCTTTTATAAAATAAACTTATTTAATATCAAGACTTTCACTGGGTGTGTGTGGATTTTTATGGCATCAAAGGAGACATTGAGATAAAAAGTTTGGCGACCCCTGTTTTAAATTGACATAGAAGTTATAAAAAACATTACGACTCATTCATTGAATTCTCATGTGCTATTTTAACAAAGAAAGTGCCATTCTCATGAAATTTTATAATTTCAAGTGTCTTCTCTAATGTCAACCATTTGCATTTTTTTGTTACTCCAACAGTGTCTTCTTTAGCTTTTTTCATTCATACTTAAATAATAATAGAATATTAAATACTAATATTAACGTAAATAATAAAATGCGTCAGGGAAAGAACATGTATATGTGAGAACCAATCGAAAAACTGCATTAACATGGCTCTCGATTATCACCTGCTTGCTGATCAGTATGTCAATATTGATACGTGTAATAATCAGTTTCTTTAGTAATAATAAAACTGCATTAGACCAAAACCTGCATTGTTCAAAATCGCACTATGCAAGGTATTCCTGTATATGATCAGTAGAGCATTTGTTGTGAAATGAAATTTTAAGTTTTTACATTAATGACAATTAAACAGTCTAACTTAAATTTCTGTTAAATTTTTCAAATATTGCAAATAAATATAAGTAATATTCATTACAGTTGTTTTTTCTAGTGATTTCATTTGTTTAGAAATTATTTTTTCTTACAAGGGAACGTTCAGACATTCAGATCACTGATTTTTTTTTTATATTGTGCACACTTGCAGTAGTCCCCTAGGACAATATAATATGCAAACAATAAAGTGCACAACTCAAGCATTGTCAAGAAAATCAAGCAAGAAGTTTCGTGCTGAGTTCATATATACTAAAATTGAAAAGTCAAAAAGATGACTCAGTAGCGTAGTCATTACTGTTTTACTTTTGTAATTGTGTGATCACTGGTTCAATTCTTGGTGTTAATTTTTTAATTTTTTTTTCATTTATTTTATTTTTATTATTATTTTCTTACATTGTTTTATTTAAATACAAATATTTATAATATAAATAATATATTCATATATACTAAAATTCAAGAATCTAAAAGATGCATATAAACTTTTAGAAACTGCTTAAACTCTGATATTTAGCAAATAGAAATAAAAAACACTTAATGCAGCTGAGGTAAATATAGATAGTAATATTATAGGTTATTAAAGTTTAACGTTTTCGGCGTTACGCCATCAACAGGTACAAAAAAGTTAAAAGTTCGAATAAGATTCGAACGACAGAAGGAACACGAAATAACTAAAATCTATAACTATTATATTATTATTTCATTTCTCTAGCTATTTGATGTAAGAATTTCTTATTTAAATATAAATTTATAAAAAACAACATATACACATATTAATAAATATATATTACATATTTCTAGGATTTATAAGGAAGGTGTATGGAATTCTAATGGTCCAGTTGGCTATTACTGTAGGATTTATTTGTCTCTTCCTTTATCAGTTAGTATATTTAACTTTTAACCTATAAAATTAAACAATACTAATTATTTTCTGTTTTAATTTAATTTTCTGTTGTTATTGTTTAAGTTAAAGTATTTTACTATATGCAAAATAATGTAGTTTAAGTCAAAATTCTTCATTTAACATAATGAATTTATATAACTGATTCTTTGGGAATAAAACATATTGCCAGTTTAAGAAGAATCAAATTTACAAAAAAAAAACACATTTATATAGTGCTTTTAGATTTGTAAGTCTATCTTCAGCATAACAGAAATTGAATATAATTTAGAAAAAAAAATTTAAACTGAAATGTGAAACAATTTCTAAATACATAAAATTTTCATTAAAAATAATTATTCTTGCATGAAAATTATTTTATATATTACTTACAGAAACATAATTTTTATGTAGTTACATAAAATGTTACTATAACTACTTAATTATGTAGTTAATATATGTAACTACATATATTAATTACATAATTATATAATACAAACTATTTCAAAAAAAAAAAGTGTAAATATTAATTTGACTTAAAACTTGAATAATTCTAAAAAGTCTAAATTATTGGTGTCTATTTGTGATGAATTTCCATGAGATATATAACATATCTGAGTTTCTCTGGTTAATGATCTATTGCTATAACATAATGAAAAAATAATGCTATCTTTCTTGAACAAATTCTGGGGACTCTGAGGTTAGTTATCAATGATTGAGTTTTTGTTCCATTTTATTATAATATACTGATTGTGCATAAAGGAACTAAGAGTAGTATTATTTCTGTTAAGTTGTATATCTTTATGCTGATTAATTTGTATTTTTAACTGTTTGTTAATTATTCTGATGTAGCACTTGACATTCATTTTCTTGTAATTGAATTACATATATTCTATAGGATTCACTCTATCAGTATTTACTGGCATTTTTTTTAATCAGTTGAAGGTTAAGTGATCAATTAAATTATTCTTCACAGAGCATAATACATCATATTTTGGGATTACAAAATAGTTAAGCGGAGTAGATAAATCATTGTTTATCATATCTTCTTGCAATATGTAAACCTACAGAATTTAATAACATTCTGTTACAGTGGGTAATCGGTTAACGAACATAATCCGTTCCAAGACAATGTTTGTTAACCGATCATCGATTTAACATAGTTTTTTTATGGGAATTTGATTAATTCATTCCAGAGACCCCAAAAAACATAAATAAAAAATCATATAATTTCTTACTACACTTATTTATATGTAATAAAAATAATATATACATACATAATCTTCCATTTTCACCTATATGTTTATTTTCCGATAAAGAATCTGTCCAATATCAATTGCTTTTCCTTTAGGATTATTCAGAAGTGATTAATAGCATTGTCATGGAGAGATTCCCAAGCCTATCAACCTGGTATGGGTGCCATTCTAAGACCAAAAAATTGTAAAATCTCTCTCTTATCTTCTTTAATAAATCTTTGATTTGTTTTACGTTATCTCCGAGTTCATTTTAATTGGGAAAAACTACTGTTCTCCCATCATTACCTATAAGCCCACGAACGCGCAAGGTCTAAGCCTGTCATTCTGTTAGGTTAGTTAAACTGAAATATCCTCATGGAATATTTTTATCTGGTGGTGGCCACTTAGAAAGCCGCCATCATCATAGGCTGACCAACACCCATGATGGGATCAATCAGAAGATTGAAGGATGGGTTTCAACAGGCTGGGCTCAGATCCATCCTGAAAAATTGGAGGAGTGGACCCCTTGATCCTCCAGAATGTTAAACCACAATTTTACCACGCAGCCATTGGGCTGACCTCTTATTCTGTTAGTCCGCAGGTCCCACAGTTTGTTCTGTGAAGTGTTTGTTATCCAAACATGTTCGTTAAAATCACGCAGCCATTGGGCTGACCTCTTATTCTGTCAGTCCGCAGGTCCCACAGTTTGTTCTGTGAAGTGTTTGTTATCCAAACATGTTCGTTAACCGAACATAAAAAGGTTTCAAAAAAGTGTTCATTATCCGAATTGTTCATTAACAGATCACCCACTGTACAATGGAATGTCAGTGGCAAATGTTATACATATATTTTCTAACTTTACAAGTTAATTTGTCCCTGGAATGCATTTGTAAAACAAGACTCCTAAAGCAGGAATTTATTTGCCCTAGACATAAAGTTAAAAACAGAATCTCCATTTTCCACAATGAAATTTCATCATAATAAAATTAAAAGTTAACAAGACAATATTTTGTGATTGAACAATGATGTAGTAGTCATCTAAAGAAATGAAAGTATAGCCTTTTAAAATCAAGCAAATTATTATTATAAAAATTATTTGTCATACAAATGTTAAAGAATTTTTTGTCTTCATTAACGGAGGAATAGATGAGATTTTATACAAATGAACTGCTGTCTTAAGCACAATTTAGGAATAAAAGTTATTTGCATAATATGCTGATAAAACCGTGATCTAAGCAATCATGAGATCTCATGAGAGATCTACTATTACTACTACTACTTGGTCTACCATTTTAATTTTTCTAATTTTGTAGCAGACGATGGATTGTCTGCTATGAACTCAGTTGTATTCTATTGTATAGTTACATATATAATATTTAGTACTTATTTAATGCAATTAATGTTCATTTTTTCACTTTTTCTGATACCTCATATTTGAAGGAAGAATTCTTAAAACAGTATTAACTCTTAAACTTCCTGTATTGGAACAACTGGCAAGCAATTAAAAATACATTTTATTCAGCATAAGTAAGATATACAATAGAAATATTACTTACTTCCTTTATCTATGATTTGGTCACTATAATAGTGTTAAAAGCCTCCATCATTGATAAACATCCTCAGAAGATCAAATATCTAGAGAAATATCATATTTATGACTAGTGGTTATAGCATTGTCATCAACTAGAGAGAACTATTAAATTGTGAAAATTACAAGAACTTTTGACTTGCTTTCTTATCACTGTTACACACACACCAAATTTTATATAGGTCAAATTTACTTATGTAAGTAATGTTGCTGGAAGGGACATAAGTACATTAGTAATCATAAATATATTTTTCCATAAATTTGGTCCTCCTAAGAATATTTATATTGAAAACAGATATCAAACTAAAAATCTACACTTTACAGTAGAATTTTGGTTTAACAAACCCCGTTTAATGGATTTTGGATTTAATGGACACAATATTTGGATTAAATTTTTATTTGGTTTTCAATAAACATTTGAAATTTCCATTGAGAATAGTAGACAATAGTCATGTTATATGCATAATACTATATAACTATACTACTGCTAATAATTATACTAGTGTTCTCAAACTGGCAGTCTGTGGGCTACATCTGGCCAGCAAAGCAATTTTGCATGGCCTGCAAAGATGTTTTAGCTATTTGTTTAAATACATGTTACAATCGAAAAATTATTACAATTTAACATTAATAAAACTGTTTTATTATCTCATAATTATATAATGTTATTTCGATATTTTTGTAAGAAAAAATGAAAGTAATTACAAATATATATATTTTTCTTTCATTGTAATTTTGTTTAAAAATATTCGGTTCTTTTTTTTTTTTTTTTTTTTTTTTTTAAATTGCAAATTTAGCCTGCACGCAATTTAAGCTTGAGACCACTGTACTATACTATATAAATTTCCGAGATAGATTGAATATTTCAGCCTAGATATGTGCTGTACAATTTCAGTTGCCATGTGCAAGTAATTGAAAATTATATGACTCACCTGTGTGAGTGATGTTAGTTTGTTTGACCTCCATTAGGTGGCATGAAATGGCAAAACAGCTGAGACTTATCAGTGGCGAGTAGTGGTATGAGAAGAATGGACATCAAATTGAAACAATAAGTTAACATCAAATACTGTGTGAAGCTAGGAAAGACAGCTACAGAGACATTGCAGTTGTTACATGATTCCTACAATGATGAAGGCTTATCTTGCATGAATGTTTGAGTGGCACAGGAGATTCACGTTGAGTAAGGTGGCTGTGGAAGATGATGAAAGATCAGACCAGCTGTTGAATTCACAGCATGAAGACAACAATGATTCGTATCAGAATTGTGGGAACCTGAGGACAGTGCTGAAGGCATTTGGCCTATTTGTGGTGTGTAGTTCGAGTAAGGATATGTAACGAGTCTCGGCAGATTGACACAGAGACTTCCTTTATTAGAGATCTTCATTACAAACTACTGTGATCGATGATCCTTAAATTGAGAGAAAGAGATACCTGAAATACTATGACTTCACAAGTTGATCCGAAGATTTACACTTTCTATAATTGCGGTCGGAGGCTGGTTGGTGCTTTAATATTACAGTCTTTAGTCATTTGATTAGAATTCAAATAAAAGTTCACCGAGACTGCATTAAACACAAACTAAAAAATAATACTCAAAAGCCTTTTAGCAGTCAAAGGATTGACTGCTAAAAGGCTTTTGAGTATTATTTTTTAGAATTCAAATTCAGGAACACACAGGAAGTGTTCGGCAGAACAGAGAGGTTGATAGCATGTGCAATTATCAACTAACTGCCGGATGTGAATGTCCGGTAGTTGAGAGTTATGAAAAACTAAACACTGCAGCAAGAAAGATATGGCTTGTAGGTGACTCTCGGAAAATTGAACGAGTGAAGAACAAGAGAAGGTTTAGGTGATATAATTGGTGACAATGACAAGGTCGTCACAGTAAGAGTGTCGAAGAATAAGTTGAGATCTTGGAGAATAGGCATCGAAGAGCAAACGTCGTAAGACAAGCACCAATCACGGGCGGCATTTGCTCTTAAATACCATGACCTTTTTCCTGGGGAGAGAACTAAGATGTTTACTTTGCGGAATGTTCAATGATCTAGGTATCAATTTCTAGACTATTTGTCTGCCACCTGCACATTAACTTCCTCTGCAATTTATTATTACAGGAGACGAAAGTCCACCAATTGATCGAAATAAACCTGATGTTGTTGTATTTCTTTTGCATTTGTTTTGACAGAGCGCTTCTCCCCTCTTTCCAGATTCCTTTCTTCTTCTCCCATTTCCCTCGTTTGACTTATTTGTGACCAAAGGAAATTGGAGGTGGGGAGAGATAGACCACTTACAATCTGATCTCTGCTCCTCCACAGAAACATGGTATAGGAAGACTGTTACAGTGAATATGTTGCTAATGCCCTGAACATCACTAAGTCAACCCTAGTACCAGATTTGTAGGAAGACTTGAGTAAATGAAAATTCAATGCCAAGTTAATCCTACATGCATTCATTCAGAATCAAAAGATGTGAGCTTCATTTTGTGCTGATTTGTTACATGAGGTGCAGAATGTTACCATATTCATTAACAATATCATAGTTGGGGATAAATTATGGTGTTTTCAGTACAATTCTTAGACAAAAAGGCAAAGTGCTGAATCGCACTCAACAAGTTCTTCAGCATCAAAAAAGTAAGATAGCAGCCATCAAAAACCAAGATGATGATAATTTTTTCGACAGATATTATTTATTATGAATTTGTTCTTCAGGGAAACAGTCAATCAATAAGTTCACATTTTTGTACTTTCAAGTTAAGCATATGCATGAAGCACTTCAACATCATCATCCTGACCAGAGAGTGGACTCTGTTACATGACAATGCAAGATCACACACAGCTCTTAAGTGGTCACAAGATTTTTCATTAAACATAACATTACTGTGCTTCCACATTCTCCATGCTCTCCTGACCTCTCAGATGCAATTTTTTCTATTTCTATAATTAAAAGAAATACTTAAAGGATGACACTATTAGAATATCAAGGCTGTTCAAGCAGTTATGATGATGGAATTCAAAGCTATTCTGAATGAGGCTTTAATCAGCTGTTTTCAGAACTTGCAGAAATACTGGCAATTACTTTTTTGACTGCAGGGAGACTACTTCAAAGGTAACAGAAATTATTAGTTGGTTAGTTGACTTTTGTAATAATTTTTTTTATTACAAACTCAATCTCAGAACTTTATATAGACACTTCTTTAGATTTTAGTAATTATTAATATGATTAAACTGACATATATAATTTATTAAAATGTATATTATAAATTATTTTTAGGCAAGATTTAAAGCTTTATGTTGCACTCCATACAGAAGTATTCTGGATTGCATTGTAAGTTCATTTTAAATTTAATCATGTGTTTTGATTTTAATATTCTGATAAAATATCACAAAAAAAATCCTCTTCTATCATTTTTGATTTAAAAAATTAGTTTATTATAATTTTTAAGAAATCAGATCCATTTCACTTTGATGATCTTGCAAAATGACAATTTTTGATAAGTATCAATGCTAAATCTAATGGACTATGACTCTGCAATAATTCCAGATTCTTTTGGCCAAGTCTTCTATCAGAAATTCCTAAATAATAAATATTCCAACACAAATCAACAAACAACTAGAACCTCACAGTTATTATTGAAATCTCAAACACATGTTAGAATTAAACTGACAAAAAAAAAATTAGTGAATTTAAACTATAAATTGAATAAATTCCAAAACAAGTAAATAAAATAATAAATATAGCTTATTAAGCCACAAAAAACAAGTGTTAATAAACTTTATTGAAATAATAATAAATATAAGTAGTCAGTTTTATTAACTTGTTTAATTATCAAAGATCAAAAAACAGTAATATAAATTTTTTAATCAATATTCTAAATATTGAAAGAAATCTTAAATTAATTTTAAACTAATAAACTTTTACTCACATTACAAGAAAATATTTAATTGGTTGGTTTACAATTCAACAATATCACTAAGCTAACATCATTTTTGATTCAATATCCCAAACTTCATCAAGATCAAACATTTCCTTATACGTCCTTATAAATTACTTATACAGAGTGTCTCACATATCACCGAACATAGAAAAAAGTTAGTCTGAAATATCGCTATTTGCGCAAGTACATTACATAGCACGGATGAAACGATGCTCTACTACAGGGAGGAAAACAAGTGATGCGTTCTATGTAAGTGTGAATAAACGCATGAAACATCGCTAGCATCGATATCGATTATTTGAAGGAAAATCACATCTATTACAATTTTCATCGAATAATACTGTAATAATGTGAATGTGTAAGACGAAAATATCTTACAGGGTAATAACGTAAAAATTAGTAATCTAAACATGAACAATTAAACGGAACGATTATTACGTTTATTATTTCATTTGAAATAAAACTGACTGACATTAGCATTTGTGTTGAATGTTAACTGTAATTTTTACACAAATCACAGACGATGTGTATAATAAAACATTTTGGCATAATGTGTTTTGTTTAGCACAAATGACGGCAAAGTCAAAATATGGTATTTATCTAAATTTTCTAATTTAGAAAATAAAAAACATAGTAATTGTACAACAGACAAAAATAATTAAAGATATTTTGCATTTTAACATAACACTCCTTACAATAAATGTTCAAAATGTAATCCATTTACAGCCAAACAATACGCTACACGATTTTCAAATTCTGTACATGCGTTGGAGAGTTGTTGTGGTGTAATTTCCTCACACGCAGTTAATATTCTATGTTTCAGTTCTGATAGAGATGTACATTCTTCTTTAAATACTACAGATTTTACATAACCCCAAAAGAAAAAATCTAAAGGTATGTACATTCTTCTTTAAATACTACAGATTTAACATAGCCCCAAAAGAAAAAATCTAAAGACGATAGATCAGATCTTGCAGGCCAGTGTACAGGGCCATATCTTCCAATCCAACTATTTGGAAACACAGAATTTAAATAATCGCTTATAAGTGTTGCAGAATGCCGCGGAGCTCCATCATGCTGGAACCAAACCTCATTTTCTCCGGAAATCTCTTCTAGGGCAGGGCCGCATTGGTTCTGTAATAAATGCAAATATGCCTGGCTGGTAAAATGATGATTGATGAAAAATGGACCTACAATTCGGTCTCTGTAGATACCTGCCCATAGATTTACTTTTTCTTGGAATTGTGTATGTGATACACGACACAATCTTGGGTTTTCTTGGCTTCAATACCTATTATTATTTTGATTTGTACTTCCTCCATGAACATAAAATGTTGCTTCATCTGTGAAGCAGATATTGGGCAAAAAGTCTTCATCAATGGTTGAGCGGTTCATTGCCCATTCACAGAAATGGCAACGGCTTTCGTAATCTATGTCTATTAGGTGTTTCACCTTATGCCTCTTGTATGGTCGGAAGTGGTTCCTATGTAAAATTCGGTGAACTGAAGCACATGAAATCCAACTATTATGCTCTAACTGTCAAATGCTTGTTTCCAGCTTATTCTCTACAACAGCTCACCTTATGCCTCTTCTATGGTCGAAAGTGGTTCCTATGTAAAATTCGGTGAACTGAAGCACATCAAATCCAACTATTATGCTCTAACTGTCAAATGCTTGTTTCCAGCTTATTCTCTACAACAGCCAAAACTGCAATTACATTATCTTCATGTAGAACTGAAACAGGCGGTCCTGACAATGTCAGATTACAAACACGCCCTATATTTTGAAAACGCTGAAATATTTCACTAATTGTTGGATTGTTGATAATTGCTGGATGTGGACGATTATCATATTTCAACAAAAATAAATTTGAAATCTGTCGATAACTGCTTCCATTCAAAAATCCATTTAATTATATCAGTTTTATCAGTTGTAGTGTACCTAGCCATTGCTTACAATTCGTTACATCCGCATAAACACCTTTGTAACATTCTTCCCTCCTCGTAGTTGAGTTCCATTTCGTCCGTGCTACATAATTGACTTGCGCAAATAGCAATTTGCATTATTTCACAATTAATTCATAAATTCACAATTACAGTTAACATTCAACACAAATGCTAATGTCAGTCAGTTTTATTTCAAATGGAATAATAAACATAATAATCGTTCTGTTTAATTGTTCATGTTTAGATTACTAATTTTTACGTTATTACCATGTAAGATATTTTTGTCTTACACATTTACATTATTACAGTATTATTCAATGAAAATCGTAATAGATATGATTTTCCTTCAAATAATCGATATCGATGCTAGCGATGTTTCATGCGTTTATTCGCACTTACATAGAACGCATCACTTGTTTCCCTCCCTATAGTAGAGCATTGTTTGTCCATGCTACGTAATGGACTTGTGCAAATAGCGATGTTTCGGATTTTAACTTTTTTCTATGTTCAGTGATATGTGAGACATCCTGTATAGTAAGCTTGAAGTGAAACTCATTTACTAAAAGCTATTGGACAATTTCTATTTTTCTCCTCTCAAAATATTACTAACAATCAAGTCATTCATCTTTGCAATTATAATAGTTTAACATAATATTTATAACTAGCAGATCTATGCCTGGCATTACCTTGGCAGTTCATTGTATTATACTGATGTTTCTCTTTTTTTTAAATTATAACATTTGGGATTTTCTTCAATGGATTCTGAAAAATCTTATCCATATAGAAATGTCTGTAAGATTCTACTTTGACTATCTTGCAGTTTCGCAGTGCAATGTGCACATATGCACATCAATGTTATGTATTCACCATACATTAATATTTACTTTATCAAGCATGAAAAAGCGACAGGCACTAAGGTATGCTATAACACGAATTACTGTTCAAAAACTTGACAATCAAAATAGAATCCTACTGATATGTATTACATTTTATGTCTTTTTGAAAGTTCCCTTCTTTGACACACACTTTCTCTATTAGAATTCTGTTGATTTGTTCGATCTTGTAATGTTTCATTTTCTCGAATTAAACACAATCCTTTAGCATCAGGAATTAATATACCTAAAGAGTTCCCTTTTTTTTCATGGAATTATGAAATTTATGCAACTGTATGAAAACTTTATATTAAAACAACATGTGAAATGACAGTTATAATCTTGAACAAAGAGCACCAAGAAATATATGAATTAATTGCACGCATGCATGCGTGCACACGCGCACACAAACACACAAAAAAAAAAAAATAGAGTATAGAGGGCTTACTTATTGGTATGACCCTATTGAAGAATGAATGCGCACACAAACACACAAAAAAAAAAAATAGAGTATAGAGGGCTTACTTATTGGTATGACCCTCTTGAAGAATGAAGTAAGTAGAAAAGGGTAGTATAGATAAAAAGGATCCTACCCAGAGAAAGTGGGGTAGGTCACTAGAGGAGGTAATAAGAGTCCAGTTGGACTCATATATCAGTGTGAATTTATTTGAGATTCTAAATTATAAAAGAATTGCAGACTTGCAGGTCTGAGAAGATACTTTTCTCGATAGATGCAATATAAATTTTTTTAATTATTACTAATATTAAGATAAGTGCACAAATGGTTCTTAGGAAGTTCTTTAGAATGGTTTTTAGTGGAATTGTTTTTGAGTGCATTGGTTTCATGAAGATAGTTTTTTGAAGGTTTTGAACATTGCGTTGTTTAAAAGTTGCAGTTTGGTGCATGACGAGTTGAAAGAGTTGAGTAAGGTAGTTCTTTCTAGTTTGATAGTGATTATTGTAATATTCACATTCATAGTATGTGCTGTCTTGTAAAGAATTATCATCACAATCACAGCTACTACGGTCTGAGAGATGAAATCATTGGAGGTATTGTCTCAGCTTTTCATGACCAGTGAGGATTTGGGTCATGTAAAAGTTAGTTTTGAAGTGTTGAGAGAATACATAATAAAAACCTTACATTAGTAAAAATCATGACATGAAATAATCAGATTGAAAAATGCTGATAGATTAAATAATAAATCAATAGCTGCTTAAATAATTTGAAAATTTTTATAAAATTCTATTATTGTGAATCAAATTGTTGCATTGCTATGACAATGATGGTTTCCTTTCTTCACACACAGTAATGATAGTGACACTCTTAAGGGGCATTAGGAACTATGTTAGTTACTTCATAAAAATCAATTCAGCTTATCTTGCCCTTATATTTGAACATAAATGCATAATTATTTATATTTATATGTATAGATATATACAGATTAGATATCTCTAATAGCATAGCACCTGGTGGTCACTAAGCCTAATCAAAGTTTAACTTAAGCATATTACAGCTACATAAGATGTAATGTAAGCTGTAATCAATAAAAAATTAAGAGAGAGATTAAAAAAAACTTCTAAAAGCCTTTTAATTTGAAATCTGAAGTTCAATAGTTTAATGAAATAATATACAGTACAGTACTTGATGTCTATCATTAAAAGCAGTCTGATTGGATTATAATCGTCAAGTTCAACAATCACATGGCCATTATGATCCAATAAGACTGCTCAGTTACTAAAGATAGGATCATAGTAATCCAATAATAATGGTCAGCTTACATGTCACGTGGTCACTGTAACCCAATGAGGTTGTTCAAATAGTGTTAATCTTCCATCTTGGATTTTATATCAAGTAATTTATGCCAATTACATTATATAAAATCGGTTTTAACAATCAGTATTTGTCTTTGAATCTTCCTGCATAAATCCTCTAACAAACAAGTTGTTTCATAAAAATCCATTCAGCTGTTCTTGTATCATAAGCAAACACATGCACACAGGTATTTTAGATTTATATGTATAGATGTTTACAATTCCATTGAAAAGAGAGTATTCTTTAAATTTGTTACAAGATGTCAGTTTGGCAGTAATGTTATTCGGATTGGATGACATCACAAATGCATTCTTGAAGATTAAATCGTTGTTTCTTGTTGCTAGTTTTAAAAGATTGAGTTGGGAGTATATTTATCTTTATTCTTTGCAAAGTCGCGCTTTAGTACAACTGTCAATACTAACTAAGCCTGACGGTTAGCAACTCTGCAAATTCCAGAGTTCTGCCTGAGCTCAGGTCTTTTTCTAAGTTCTGATTTAATACTAAGTAATTTAAAACAATCTAACACAAAGTAACGTCGAACTGACGAAACGAAACTAAATTAATCTAACACACAGTAACGTCGAACTGACAAAACGAAACTAAATATCGGTCTTACACTGAAGTACCGATTAAGTGTTAGCAGTAAAACGAACAACAAAAAGAACGATGTTAGAACTTACACTAAAAAATTAAAGAAATTCTCAAACAAGTTAGATAATAAGAAAATATAAATTTATTAGACTTAAAACACTTACAAAAGTGTTAATAAAAGCTTTATTTAAACTCTAATAAAGCACAATGAAATAAACCACAAAACTTATTTAATCCAATTCAATCCACATATGGTATTTATCTAAATTTTCTATTTTAGAAAATAAAAAACAAAGTAATTGTACAACAGACAAAAATAATTAAACATGGTTTGCATTTTAACATAACACTCCTTACAATAAATGTTCAAAATGTAATCCATTTACAGCCAAACAATATGCTACACGATTTTCAAATTCTGTACGTGCGTTGGAGAGTTGTTGTGATGTAATTTCCTCGCACGCAGTTAATATTCTATGTTTCAGTTCTGATAGAGATGTACATTCTTCTTTAAATACTAGAGATTTAACATAACCCCAAAAGAAAAAATCTAAAGGTGATAGATCAAGAGATCTTGCAGGCCAATGCACAGGGCCATATCTTCCAATCCAACTATTTGGAAACACAGAATTTAAATAATCGCTTACAAGTCTCGCAGAATGCGGCGAGCTCCATCATGCTAGAACCAAACCTCATTTTCTCCAGAATCTCTTCTAGGGCAGGGCCAACATTGTTCTGTAATAAATGCAAATATGCCTGGCTGGTAAAATGATGATCGATGAAAAACAGACCTACAATTTGGTCTCTGTAGATACCTGCCCATACATTTACTTCTTCTTGGAATTGTGTATGTGATACGCAACACAATCTTGGGTTTTCTTGGCTCCAATACCTATTATTATTTTGATTTGTACTTCCTCCATGAACATAAAATGTTGCTTCATCTGTGAAGCAGATATTGGGCAAAAAGTCTTCATCAATGGTTGAGCGGTTCATTGCCCATTCACAGAAATGGCAACCGCTTTCGTAATCTATGTCTAGTAGGTGTTTCACCTTATGCCTCTTGTATGGTCGGAAGTGGTTCCTACGTAAAATCGGTGAACTGAAGCACGTGATGCCAAAACTGGAATTACATTATCTTCATTTAGAACTGAAACAGGTGGTCCTGATGATTTCAGATTATAAACACATCCTGTATTTTGAAAACGCTGAAATATTTCACTAATTGTTGAAATTTCTGGATGCGGACGATTATCATATTTTAACGCAAATAAATTTGAAACCTGTCAATAACTGCTTCCATTCAATATCCATTTAATTATATCAGTTTTTTCAGTTGTAGCGTACCTAGCCATTTCTTACAATTCATTACATCCACATAAACACCTTTGTAACATTCTTCCCTCCTCGTAGTAGAGCATCGTTTCGTCCGTGCTACATAATGGACTTGTGCAAATAACAATTTGCATTATTTCACAATTAATTCATAAATTCACAATTACAGTTAACATTCAACACAAACGCTAATGTCAGTCAGTTTTATTTCAAATGGAATAATAAACATAATAATCATTCCATTTAATTGTTCATGTTTAGATTACTAATTTTTACGTTTTTATCCTGTAAGATATTTTCGTCTTACACATTCACATTATGACAGTATTATTCGATGAAAATCGTATTAGATGTGATTTTCCTTCAAATAATCGATATCGATGCTAGCGATGTTTCATGCGTTTATTCGCATTTACGTAGAACGCATCATTTGTCTAGTAGAGCATCGTTTCGTCTGTGCTACGTAATGGACTTGCGCAAATAGCGATCTTTTGGACTTTAACTTTTTTCTATGTTCGGTGATATGTGAGACACCCTGTATAGCGCATATGTGACAATATGGTGTGCTGCCTCAGCACATAGTATAATAGTCCCTATTTCATTCAGGATGAGGAAGGCAATACTCAATGTCACCCAAGATTGCTACAGAGATATGGTGATCGGACCATTTCTTTAGGATTAGAAGGTTCTGTCATGAAAAAGGCATTCATATGAATAGACAATGATATCAACAGGATGGGGCAACCAGCCATACAACTCAAGAATCTCTAGCCATTCTGCAGTAAAACTTTCCAGGATGAATCATTTGATGTGGTACTGACTTCCCATTCCCATTCCATTCTCCCAATCTTACACCACCTGATGCCTACTTGTGGAGAATGTTAAAGAAAAGTGTGTTCAACTGTGAAAATCTGCCAAGAACTTGCCTGCATTATGCAAGCAAATTGCCTCCTTTTGCAAGAGTCTGCAGCAACCTCTATTCCAGGATATGTTTGAGAATCTGCATGAACAATATGAACACTGTCTACAGTGAAGCAGTATACACTTCAAACACTTACATTACACATACTATGATAAATGAATACACTAATAGTGTGCATGTTAGTTTCTTTCAGAATAAATAAACTAACAAATGACAACAAGGTAATATTGTTTGTTTTTTTCATTTCAGTACTGTATATTTTGGCTCATACTGTATTATGTTGTATTAAACATACATAGTTCATTAAAAGTAAAGCACCAACTAGCAGTTATAATAAACACTCAAATTTATTAAAGTTAAATAGTAATAGGAATATTATTAACCAACTATAGTAAATTATAGTTATACTAAATTTAATGATATTTGCCTTTCCTAAAGAATAATCTAATAAAATAATAAATAAAGTATATATAAGGAAATTTGAAAATCTATTTCAATATATTTTTGCATTTTGATATTTTTATATAGCAATTACAAAAGAGTAAATTACAATACAAGCACTTCTCACTTTACATATGAGTTATATTTCTAGAAGCATTAAAGAATTTTCAATCAAATTTACATAAACTTTTGCTTACTCATTATATATTCATTATAGTAAAATCAAAGTAATATATTCTGTAGAAATAACATATCTGTATGATAAAAGATATAACTATCATAATATGATATATCTGTAATTGTTAATATGATGGTTAATAATATTCCTATTACTATTTAACTAACTATAGTAAATTATAGTTATACTAAATTTAATGATATTTGCCTTTCCACTAATGACTTAAGCATCATTGTAACACTACCATATAAAATTACAATATTACTTTATATAGACCAGGGATTCCCAACGGGGTCAATGATGATCAAGGGATCTATTAGAGGTCGATAGCTGAATATGCACAAGCAATTGATCAGCATAATCAAGATCAAGATCCCACTGATTACAAAATATTTATTAATAAAATTCATATTTGTTTACTGATATAAAGCTATATCATGTAGTAAGGAAGAAATCATATGAAATAAATATAAGGGAAAAATACATGTCAGCCAGATTGGCCGCATGGAAACGCTTCGGCTTTCCATTTTGGAGGACCCGGGTTCGAGTCTTGGGTCCCACTCCTTGAAAATATTTATCATGGGGTCCAGGCCCGGCCCATCGATCCCCGTCCTCCACAATCCGGCTGACCCCTCCGTGCCCGGCCCGTCGATTCCCGTCCTCCACAATCCGGCTGACCCCTCCGCGGTCCGGCCTGTCGATCCCCGTCCTCCACAATCCGGCTGACCCCTCCGCAGAAAAGCAACCTGTGGAAGGGCTTGTTTCGCCCCGCCACTTAGTACTCTTACAAAGCCTGTGGAAGGGCTTGTTTCGCCTTGTCACTTAGTATTCTCCCTGAATGGAAAGTGGCGTCATCTGTTAACAAAAAAAATAGGCCGGGCCCAGACCCCTCCTGAAATACTGGAGATGTGGAACTGGAATCATAGTAAATATTAAAAATGCAGATAAAACTCATTTAAAATGACCTGGTAAATTTTGGCGCCGAATTGTAGCGCCAATATATTGTAGCGATCGGTGGCCTTAACTAACTGCTTACCACTTTGGGGGAATACACTAAAATTACAGTTCAAACTAGCACTACTCTAAAGTGGAAAACAGACAAAAACTTAGAAGCACTTTCGACTTTATTAAGTCATCTTCAGCTACAATTCGAACATATAAGATTTTAGAACATAAGAACGTTAAATAGAACAATTTGAAGTTTAAAATATAAAATAAAATAAAAAATAAAAATAAAAGTTGAAAACATAAAAACATATAAGATTTTAGAACATAGTTCTTATGTTCTAAAATCTTATATGTTCGAATTGTAGCTGAAGATGACTTTATTAAGTCGAAAGCACTTCTAAGTTTTTGTCTGTTTTTCCATTTTAGAGTAGTGCTAGTTTGAACTATAATTTCTTCAAGTGGAAGTTCCTCTTTTGTATTAACACTAAAATTATTTAATATATTTTAAAAACCAATAATATTTTTTAAAAATATATTAATTTTTAATTTGTGATTGTCTGTTATTGAAAAAGATTGCATTTCCTCAAAAGATGTATTGTTATATACAAGCCACTTGCAAAATTTAAAAGATTTTAATGTTCTCTTCCAAGACATTGAAAATTTGAATGTGACAGCATAGATCATAGAACCGCTGCATTGTGACATATCTGATTTTGATATTATGATACAAGAAGAGTTGATTGCATTGAAGGAGGATGATCAAGCACAAGTCTTATTTGAAACATATGGATATGCTAAGTTTTGGAATTTAAAAGTCATCTGAGGGAAATATCCCCAAATAAAAATTATTACCGAACCAGCATTATTAATTTTTCCCTCTTCTTACCTAATGACAGCAGGATTTAGTCAGTCAATAATTTACTACAGAAAACAAGAAACAGATATAAAATCGTTCAAAAATATTCAATTATTTGTGATTTAAGAATTAAGTTAAGCAATTTTATGCTAAATATTAAAAAAAATTGCATCAATACATCAAGTGCAACCATCACATTAATTAATATCGAACTTTTGTGCAATTAGAATCTCTGATTTTGTTTCTGAAAACTTGTTTATATTTATAAAATTAAAAATGATAATAGTACAAAAAATAATAAAACATAAATCTAATAAACCATTTTTTTCAAAACTTTTCTTCATATTCTTAGTCTAAATTGTTATCTTTAGGTTATTTATGTGCAATTATTTGTATTATGATTATGTTGTATGCTGTACATTATAGAGAAAAATGTAAGGGGGTCAATGAAGAAAACCATTCTTTTAAAAGGGATCGATGCAAGAAAAAGATTGGGAATCCCTGATATAGACTGATGTTTGACAATTTTATTACTATCATAATTTTTATAAAGAAAATAAAATTTATGAAAGTCAGATTTAAGTCATATAAGGAGTGCTACCAACATTACAATTAATAAATACCTTTACAATTAAAAGTATTGCAATAATCCATTTCATAAAAAGTTTATTAGGAAGATTTCAATTCATAAGTTCTGAAAATGCCTTAAATAATTAATATATTTCATTATTTATTTCAAAACAAATCTCTAAATAAACTTTCAAATATAACATTACACAAAATTTTATTCAGAAAATGCCATTTTTAAAAAGGGATAGCAAATTATATGTTTAAGAATGACAAATATTAAAATTTTAATAATAAAAATTATGTATTAAATGAATTTTCACTATCCTAACAAGATAGTAAAGATTATTTGTAATGTTTAGTATCCAAATATTAAAAATATTTATAAAAATCTAATTAAGAAATGAAAATACAATAGTTTCTTCAATAACTATTACTAAAATACTCCTCAAAAGTAAAATTAAATATAGGTAGAATAATAGACAAAGTAAATTCATTTGAAACAGTATATCTATCAAGTTGAAATCTAAATGTTTATTTGATATTATATATGTAAAACAGAATATGTCTAAATATGAAATCAATATTCAAAATCATACAAATTAAACTTTTTCATTATGCTTTATTATAAATGATTAGAAAGAGGATTATAATAAAATTACATATTATTTAATACTCTATATTCAAATAGTTTTAGTGAGAGAGGAAGCAAAATTTTATCGTGTGTTAAAACTGGGTAAGAATTCAAAAACCAAGATGCAAGATTAACTTTATAAATGTACTAAAAATACATTACAAAATACAAAGCCAATCTTAAATTTTTGATTGAATGTTAACTTTGTAATATGAAACTGAACTGAAAACATTCAAGAGAGAGAGAGAGCAATTTGACTTTTGAAAATAAAATCTACTAAATAGCAATTGAATAAATTAAAAATTATTAGCAATATGAAACTGAACTGAAAACATTCAAGAGAGAGAGAGAGAGAGAGAGAAATTTGACTTTTGAAAATAAAATCTACTAAATAGCAATTGAATAAATTAAAAATTATTATAGAGTTTTTATTTAAATAAATAAGATACAAACTACAAGTAAAACTACTCAAGAACCCTTTAGCAGTCAAAAGTTTTTTATTCAGAAACGCTTTCGGCACTCTTGGCGTCTTCCTCAGCTGTTACAATCTGATTGTAACAGCTGAGGAAGATGCCAAGAGTGTCGAAAGCATTTCTGAATAAAAATCTTTTGACTGCTAAAGGGCTCTTGAGTAGTTTTACTTGTAGTTTGTGTTTGGTGCAGTCTAATTGAACGTTTATTATAAATAAGATACATATTTATCTATTATTTTCTTGCTTATCCTTGATTTGTTTTCCATCCATGGCTTATATATATGGTTACATATAATTTTAGATTTATGAATGTTTAAGAGAACTGCAAAAATTTTGTTCCTGTTTAAACTAAAAAAGATAACACAATATAAGATATTTTTCTTGACAGCATTCAGCTGTATGATTGTAGTCATAAAGGATACATATAATGTTAGATAGTTTAGATAAACTTACTATACACACTTAATAATAAAAATTTTATATAATGAAAACTATATTTAAATATAAATCTATTGTATATGTTATGTGTTTCTAATATCATCTGTCTCTTACAAACATGATATTAGAAACTGGAAGGAGTGATCTATATATGAAGAAATCTAATAGTCATGATTTTTTGGCAATATCATCAATACTATTATAAATTCAAAAATATTTAAACAGTATTTAGATATTGTTTCAATTTCTCTAAATATTGTTTAAATATTTAGAGAAATTACTTCTCATCAAAGAAGCATATAATATACTTTGATAATGATCAAACTATGTAATTATTTATCATCAACTTCAGGTAACTACTGAAATTAGGTACGAAATTTCAAAGTTGTTCAATTAAATTTCATGAGCTAATTATTTTAGTTTTCTATACTGTAATTGAAAGTTTTTGAGTTTTAAAAAACAGAACCAAAATGTATATTATATAAGAAGATTTTTATTAAAATATAAAACTGCCAACTGTTGTTGTATATATATAATTTGTTTCAGTTAAAATAGTTTAGCATATTATATTTACCTACATTGGATGCCATAGGAACATATCTTTCACTTAAGATTTTTAAACTGAATGAAAATTTTAAAAAAAGTCAACATAAGAATTTAAAATTTTAAAAAACTTTAGTTTAAAAATAAATTAGAGCATTATGTTTGGATTATCTTTTATAATCTAAAATTCATTTAAAAATCATTTATGCTACTTTTTGAATTATTCAAAATAAAATAACATACAAGATGATCATAATTAAGAGAGATGTTCAGAGCTCTCTATAGAAAGAGCTATTAGGCAAATCTCAACCAAATTTGATACACTGGTACATACTTTCCTGAGTTTCAATTTTTGTAAATAAAATTAGTTCAAAATTCAGCAAATAGGATAAAATTTTGCAGTGCTATATATGCAATATGCAAATTACGAGGACATCTAATGAATTTCAGGCTTATAACGGAATCACAAAAATTTTACACAAATCTTCAAAAGGTGGAGTTGTAGTGCTCACTTTACCTGATCATAAATTACTTGTTAAATTCTTCTATCAAGAAAGCATCAATGCCAAAGTTGCATTTAAGGAATTTTGATAGTTAAAAGGTTTACAAAGAGGTCCTCTGACTATTACTAATCTTGGGAAAATGATTTTGCATTTTCAAGAGACTGAAAGTTTCACTATGAAATCAGGATGAAATTGCAAACTGATTAAACCTTTGAAAACAGAGGAAGTTGTAACTGCAATAGTAAAGCATGGAATGCAAAGTTCTCAAGGCAGAAATAGTGCATGTGCAATATCATGGCATTTGAACATTCTTATACAATAGTGTGAAAAGTTTTGAGCATGGAATACAAAATTCTCAAGGCAGCAATAGTGCATGTGCAATATCATGGCATTTGAACATTCTTATACAATAGTGTGAAAAGTTTTGCAAAAATCATGTATTTTTTTCCTTACAAGATATCCCTTACTCAAGATTTGGTATCTGGTAATAATGATAAATGAAAAACATTTGCTTTGACATTCATAGCTTTGGATGATAGCTGATGATGCATTGCCTTGGCAAATTCTATGGAATGATGAAGCTTATTTTCATTATAATGGTGCTGTGAACATCCCTAACTACTATATTTGATCTAACACATTCATTAACAAATTCAATTACAATCACCAAAAGTAATGGCGTGGTGTGATTTTATGGCATCTTTTTTCATTGGCACTATTTTTTTTAAAGAAAACTCTGAATCTGGGCCTGTGACACATTCTATTAATGCTATTAGATATCAAGATATGTTCCAGATCATCATCATATAAATATTTCAGCAGAGAAATTAATTGAACACCACAATCTTTCTTGTAGCAACATTTTACAAACAACAAAATGATCAGCCAATCATTTCCAACATTATGGCTATTATGATCACCAAATCTGAACTACTATGACTTTTGGTTTTGAAGATACCAAAAGTAATGGTGTCTTAATGGTGGTATACTTAAAGAGCTTTGTTTATCAAGACAATATTCCCAACTTAGCTATCTTAAAAGACAATTTCACAGCATATGAGACAACTCTACTCATGTCAGTTGCATTCTGCTATCAAGTGTGTTGTTCAGCAAATTCAGTTTTTAGAGCATGGAGATGGAGAGATCACAGAACAATAGCTATGATATCATCTTCAATCCCATATCCTACATCTGTAATTTGTACCGTAAATTGAAATAAAATTATTTAATTTTATTTCTTAACTCCTTTATATATTCAAAACTTATTAGATAATCTACATAATATGCAAATTAAGGAACAGTGGTGCCAAGTTTCACTCTATTGGCTGAATTTTGAACTAATTTTTTTTTTAAATTGAAACTATATATTTAAACAAAGTATGTATACTAAATTTGAGATTTGTCCAATAGTTCTTTCTACAAAAAGCTCAGAACATTTCCTTTTTAATTATAATCTTTATGTAAATAAATAGTTTATTAAATTAATACTCTAGTATAATTAAATATTATTCTTACCAAATACTCTGTTCTATTTATATCAATTGGACTAATAACAGTGAATGCTTTTTTGGTTTTATGGTTGAATGACCATGGTTTCTCCATTTCAGCTTTTAACCAATAACGAACACTTCCATACTTTCCTTCAAATGATGTTGAGATTCCTCTATAATATTTAAATTAAAAAAATGTTATGTATTATATATACACTATTCAAAGACTTAGATTTATTGAAGAAATTTTAATTTTTATATTATAAATCTGGAATTTCATTTATAACAATATTTTCTCTAGATAAATAATAATGAAGCAATATTCAAATTTGAAATTGCTAAAATTATAAATAATTACAACACTTGAATCTAATATTAAAGCCCCTTTTTTGAAAAGAATTTGTTGATAGAAGCATAAAAGTAGAGATATATTGCTTTTACATTTTTTATTATTTTATCTTTAAGATCTTTTACAAATAACCTTTTATTTTTTATAGGCATAATGCAATGAATGGAGTTCTGTTGAAGTCATGTTAGAATAGAGAACTGTTTCTATTTAGACTATTTTAGCAAATTAAGACAAAAAACTAGCACTTTCTAACAGTTAAGAACGATTTACTTACAGTAACGAATGTTTTCGGCTATTCGCCATCTTTCAGGTAACCTGAAGATTGTAAATAGCTGAAAACATTCGTTACTGTAAATAAATCATTCTTAACTGCTAGAAAGTGCTAGTTTTTTTTTTTTGTCTAATTTGCTAAAATGGAATTCTGTTCCTAATAATTTATTTCATATTACTAAAATATTAAAATTGAGACTATGAAAATAAAATTGAATAAATGCTTTATAAATACAGGAATACCTTGATTATCGCGGTTTCAATTATTGCGATTCTCGATTTATCGCGGTTTATAATTTGATACCAAAATTCAAATTATTGCGGCCGCAAGATGTAGCCCACTACATATGCAACCAGAATTACATTTAGTT
>AYEL01073774.1:0-32343 GCA_000484575.1 Olivierus martensii
TAGCAACATTCTATTTTATTGTAAGATAAAATACCTGACGATGGCGTTAGAACGTCGAAAACGTTTGTATTATACGAAAACTGATTAAAAGAGAGTTTTGTTCTAAAGCTGCAATGTGTGCTAAGTAGTAAATTGAATTAATTAGAAGTTTATGCAGTGAAATAGTAAATAACAAATAATTTGATTAATGATATGTATTTTGCATTTAAAGACTTTTTACTTTATATGTTGTTATTAATTCAAACAAGCTGACATAAATCTATGAATTTAAGGATTATCTCATATGAAAATGATATGTATTTTGCATTTAAAGACTTTTTACTTTTTATGTTATTATTAATTCAAACAAGCTGACATAAATCTATGAATTTAAGGATTATCTCATATGAAAATTAGTCATAAATGCAGACTTGTGCTGTTCCAAGTTGGGGGATATTTTTCCTGTATTATATATTATAAACTTTTTCATTTTTGGAATTTTTAATTAAAATTTCTATAAATCAACTCTGCATTATAATAAATATTGTAGTGATTTTTTTGAAAGATGTAAACATTAAAAATAATAGCATAAATATGTTTTTTAATGTAGCAGACTTATTATTCATATAATGAGCTCCCATATCACAATTAATAGCATAAATAGTTTGGGAATTTATAACTTTGTATTTCAATAATGATATTAATATAAAAATATTTAGTTAGCTAATTGAAGTATCTGACATATTTATTAAACAGCATATATATGCAATGCATATATGTTACATTTCTTAAAAAATCCTCAGCAGAGCTCTGAGGATTTTCAAAATCCCTTCAGAGACACCATCAGAACATATTGAAAAATGTTGACTTACGTTAAATAGTCATTTGTTTTGATAGAACTAGTATTGTAATTGCAATATACACTTATTATAGATGTCATTATTTTTAATGGAAGTGTTATTTTTAATATTATATATCTGAGTATCATCTTATTTTTGTAAATGGTTCATTGCATTTTATCAATATGCAAATCATGTGTCTTCCTGATTTCATATAAAAAAAAAAGATAAAATTTTTAATTTGTACAATACAGTAAACACTGTTAGAAGAGAAGAAAAAAATTAAATAAATTAATAAATATATATTTACAAAATTTCTTAAACATTTAAATTCTAATGGAATAAACATTGATAAGTAGAACTACAATGAACAATGATAAAGTTTCAAGAAATATATTTTTGTTTTCTATGTAAGTAATAAGAACGAATAAAGTGATATACAGCAATTCCTTGCATAGTCCGGTTAATTGGTTCTCTTTCTTACCGGACTAATTGAAACTGGACTATTCAAGGTACATAACCTATGGGAAAAATTATAATTGGTTCCAGAAATTATTCAATTTGCTCATATGTTTTTTAAATTGTAAATTCTTACATTAATAATTATTTCATACACATTAAACATTAAAATCTTTTATAAAGATTTATAATAGACAGAAGGGGACAGAAAGTGGATCCGAAGATCGGAAAGATATACAATACAGAATGGGACAGAAAGTGGGTCTGAGCCTATAAAAATGAATAGATAAAGAGAGCTTGCCCAGCAGGCGAACGCATTCGCTTTCTCCAAGTCAGCCACTTGGTGCCATTCTAATATGAGCCTATAAAAATGAATAGATAAAGAGAGCTTGCCCAGCAGGCAAACGCATTCGCTTTCTCCAAGTCAGCCGCTCGGTGCCATTCTAAATGCAGAGCAGTGCTCTGCATAAAAGCAAATTCTCACTTGAACTGGGCTGCTGCAGGCTGATAAGTCGCAAACGCCGATAGGCCCAGTATTCATTCCCATTCAATGATTCAATTAAGCTTTTGCAGTAAACAATTGACGACATTTCGCTTGAGAGGCAGGCACTATAACAAACATTGTTCAGATAAATTTGACAATAATAAAGCAGCCGCCTGCCTGTCTTAGCTCATCATAGTGGCTATTCGAGTCATATATAGGTAGTAAGTAGCAAGCACACTTAAATTTCATATTTATTCTAAAAAACTAAAGTAAATTAAAAATTTTTTTATTAACAATTACAATCCGGATTATAGTGAAACCTGAACTATGCGAGGTATTACTGTATATGTATATACATATAAACAGATATAAGAAAGCAATGCAGGATGGATCATCATTAAAAAGAACTCCATTAATATATTATTATTAAAAACTTTTACCATAATATATTTATAGTCATGTATTGATTAATTACTATATAATTGTTTAAATCATGCACAGTATATGTTGTGAAATTGGAAAAAAATTCTCTCTTCCATTAAAGAGTAAATGATATAGAAGAAATTTTATTTATTTATTACTATTCAAATACATAATATTTTATGAAGAGTGAGACAGAAATAAAAGATTTCCTGATGCTATTCTCCCATCTTCCCTTTATATGAAAACTGCACTATAACAACACAATTCTGCATTTCAATTAAAGTTATAACATTGACCTCATATGACAATTTCCTTATTAAATAATAATTATTGCAATCATCATGAAAAGCTGAGATAAGAAATTCTCTCTCGTCAAGAAAATTTTTTTCAATTATAATTTTCTTTTTGAAATGCCTACATATTTTGATATTATATGTGTTTATAACAGTTTAATTTGTAATATCTAATTACTTTCTGGCATTTCATTTAACTATATTATTCATAAATCTTTTCAATTATTATAATTTTCTTTTTGAAATGCCTACATATTTTGATACTATATGTGTTTATAATAGTTTAATTTGTAATATCTAATTACTTTCTGGCATTTCATTTAACTATATTATTCATAAACATAATTATCTGTATATATTTAAAAAAGTTACATGAATTAATACTCTATGAATATATATATATTTTTAACTTACCCTGATGGCAATTGGAAATTAAATAGAAATTCATGATGACCTTCTGAAAGTACTTCTCTTGTATCACTATTGTCTAAATACATAAAAAAATAATAATTATATAAAAAATTTTGTAAATATACAAAATGAATGATAACATTTTATCATAAAATTATAACACAGTTTATTAGCTAATGTAATTTTTGTATTTTAAGATAAAATACATAAGTTTATGTATACACACTCATCCCTCAATTTGCATGGTAGATATGTTCCTGGAAAAATCGTGCAAATCGAAACCGTGTTAAATGAGATGCAGAATTCATACATAATAGAAGGATATATTCAATTAAACTGTAAACCATGTAAATCAATCTAAAGAAGCTAATGAAAAGTCAGGATATGTTCTTTATAACAGTGTAAAATGAGATAAAGATTAAAAGAAAAAAGGAGGCTTGGTTCATTAATTATTAGAGACAATTTAATGCTTATACTTTTTCAATTTATTTTTGAAAATGAAAACAAACATTAATTAACATCAAATACCGTACAAAAAAAAACAAATTAACAATATTGCACCACTGGTAGCTGAATGGGGTGCTGAACTCAACAGAAAGGAATATTTTTCACAGAATTTCTAGAAACAAGATGATTCTTAACTCGACAGTTATCGTAAAAATGAGATAAAGATTAAAAGAAAAAAGGAGGCTTGGTTCATTAATTATTAGAGACAATTTAATGCTTATACTTTTTCAATTTATTTTTGAAACTAAAAAAAAAAAAATAAGATTTTTCTTCTTCAAGATCCCTTGTAATAAGAAATTGCTTAATTAGCATTTAATATTTTTTTTGTTTTCATTTAAAAATCATGTAAAAGCGAAATCATGTAAATTGAGTACCGTGCAAATCAAGGGATAGGTGTATGTATCTTCATAAAATAATTTGTGCAGAGATTTAGGATTTGAATAATATTACTAATGAAGTTTTCTTCATAAAAAAATGTAACAGAAAACAAATTTTAATAATTGTTTAAAATTTTATCATTAATTTTCACTTTAATCATATTATATTGATCATAATGAAAATTTTCTATAGAAATCAATTAAAAATTCTTGCATTAGTTTAGAAAAAAAAAATTGTTTCAAGTATATATTCTGGACCATACAATATTTTAAACAACATTTCTTAGCATTCTTCTACTTTTTACAATTGTAAACTAGTTATTCAAAAAATAGTGCAAAACTGCAGAAGTTAAAATATTAAAAAAAAATTTAACTTCTATAATTTTGAGCTATTTTTTAAATAACTGGTTTTATTTTATATATATTAAAAAATAATTGAATAATATTTTTGAAGGTTTATATTAGAAAATTTATTAGAAAGAAATATTTATAAGCTATTATACATACATTTGAACAAAACAATACAATACAATTTCAAGTAAACTATAAATAACTAAGAATTAATTATTTCTAACATTATTCTGCATATACAGAATAGTTTTAAAGAATATTCATCTTTTGTTTGGATTAGAAATGCTTCCATATCAAAGAATAAAATTATTTGTCTAAATATTATTTTAAATCAAAATCAGTATAATATACATTTAGAATTAAATAAATCTTTGTATGCATTTTTTTAACTGAATCTAGTAATGGAAATTATATTTCAGGAAGGAAATATATTTAAGGAACAAGATAAACAGATATTTTTTGAGAATGATTTTCTTTTATTTAGATGGAAATGCTTTTTCTAATTATGATTTTAAGTAAGGACTCTTAAGAAGGAATGATCTCTTCTGATAAAAATTAACAAAGCCTCTTTTATTTAAAAAAAGAAAATAAGATTTTTCTTCTTCAAGATCCCTTGTAATAAGAAATTGCTTAATTAGCATTTTTCTTATTAGACTCATACATGTTTTATGTAAAAGTGGACCTTACTTAATTAGTTTAAGTTATAATTACATATATCTATCATACATAAATTCTTAAGAAAGCATGTATGAAAATATTGAATTACTGTATATAGAGAGAATTTTTCTAACAATAGAAATATTAAAACCTTACTTACATTTATCTTTTATAATAATAAATTATCAATTGAAAATTATAAATGCTTTAAAAGTCAATTTTTCATAATATTGATACATTTTTGGCATGCTCGAAAGTTGTTTGTGTCCTGAAATTTTTCTACAAAAGTTACAGCAAAGAATTTTAAAATATTATTGCCAACTATTCCAGTTAGGAATTACACTCAACTAAGAAAAATTAATAATATATATATATATATATTTTAAATACTTATCGAATCTTTATTAAACTTTTTTATATTTACACTATTGAATTTTCTGTGTAACACAATATACAATTATGTGGGGAAATACCATATGAAAATATTATTATTAATATTCAATTTTTGTATGTTATTTATAGTGTGTGTGTAATGTGATTTGGCATTATACCACAGTTATTTTTATCAGTTTCAATATGTTGTTTGAACTTCTATATACAGTATTCATATATTCTAGTGTACTACAATATTCTATTATTGTTTTTATAGAATATCACATATTCATCTAAACAGAATCATTATTAGTCTAACAGATTTTGTAATTTCAATAACAAAGTTTGATATAATTACTTACTCTAAAAAGACAGAATCAATATAGTCTACATTTGTACGTTAAACTGATATTCTATATTGGCATAACAAAAAAACAAATAGTTAAATCTTGAAAAATTATCTTATTTAAAGATTATACAAGATGATATTAAACTTTTATATTTACACTATTGAATTTTCTGTGTAACACAATATACAATTATGTGGGGAAATACCATATGAAAATATTATTATTAATATTCAATTTTTGTATGTTATTTATAGTGTGTGTGTAATGTGATTTGGCATTATACCACAGTTATTTTTATCAGTTTCAATATGTTGTTTGAACTTCTATATACAGTATTCATATATTCTAGTGTACTACAACATTCTATTATAGAATATCACATATTCATCTAAACAGAATCATTATTAGTCTAACAGATTTTGTAATTTCAATAACAAAGTTTGATATAATTACTTACTGCTAAAAAATTTAAATTTTTTTCTAAAAAGACAATCAATAAAGTCTACATTTGTACATTAAACTGATATTCTATATTGGTATAACAAAAAAATAAATAGTTAAATCTTGAAAAATTATCTTATTTAAAGATTATACAAGATGATATTAAACTAAAAATTTTGCTTTTTGTAATATCATAATAAATCAAAACTTAAAAACTTACATAAAATCTTCTTATTAATATTTTTTATTTGAATCTTAGATGTTAATCATATAAATACTGTTTTGAATAATTAAAAATTAAACTCGAATTATGCTTTAGAAATTAATGTGAACAAATTCAAGAGATGAAATAAACCTATGAATTGATTGATGATGATGATGATAATTGTTTAACAGATTAACTATGTAAAGCTAACATTTTATATAACTTTCCCTATTTATAAACTAATTTTTTCAGTAAGAACTTTTAATGAAATCATATTTGATTCAAGATATTTGATCTTCTGACAGATCTCCTGTTTTTATAAGAACTGGGTTAGAATAACTACTGAGATCAGGCAGGCATTTTGATGAGTTGCTTCACCTTGAAAACACTGTAGCTAACAAGGTACAGTATTTATTGCAGCATACTACTGTTTAAAACAGGTTAAAAGAAAAAAATTGTACTTTTTAAACTCTAAAATTTAATTATTTTAAAATTTATTATACTGTACTATACAATAGTTTAGAACTTAAAAAAACATTACATTTTTCATTAATCTTGTATAAAATTATTTCAAAATATGAACAACATGAATTAAATATCAGATTACACATATCATATTTATTAAGTAGCATATTTTTTGCTTTATAAATTATCTTTAAATTATGATATATATATGTATGCATATAAATTTCAGAATATGTACTAATTATAAAACTAAGTTGTAAGAATAACATAATTCATACAACTTTAAATGTAAAAGTTATAAGGAAAAATAATCAAAATTATATAATTACTTTTCCTGTTAGTTATTTTTTTTATTTTTAATAATTTATTACTTATTACTATTGACTATTTTGATAGAAAATTATGTTGTTAAAAGTAAACCACCATATTTTTCTTATTTCAGAATTGTACACGTCTTTTTTAGGATAAAATTAACATTTATGATTAAAATGTTGCTAAATTTCCAGTTTATATATTAACGACAATAACTATTATAATGACATTGTATTTATTACAAATTTTCACATCACTAAAACTTCACATTTTACAGCTTTCTAAGAAAAAAAAAATGATGAAACCATCTGGTTTTCATCCATATATAGAATATTTTGAAAGACAGGTTTATGGATGTGGTCAAGGTTGGTTAACTACGCATATAACGATATAAATTCTTTCAGTACAAGTATGCATCTGTAACTTATACACGTCGTTTAAAATGATATATTTCAGGTACTGAACGGTGATGTTTCAATTTAAAAAGCGCATGATATTAATAAGAAAAAAAAAATAGTTTAATAATATTAAACACTATTTCCTTAACATGTTTTGCATAATTTAATAAATATATATTATTTTTTAAAGAAAAACAGAATTTATTCAGTAAGGGCGAAATGCGAATATTCTATTCGACAGACAAGGTCGTCGACTACAAAAGCAACTAAACTGCATGATTTAAATGGGATTCTCACAGGATTTGAAATCCAAACAAACATTTGAATGAGACCATTCAAGCAGAACATGCAATTTTCCTTCTTCAAGCTTTCTACGTACAATCTTTTAAATAAAAATAATCAATTAAGAATAATTTCGTGCTTATATCAATCATAAAGAACGAATTCTTTCTCGGAATTTTATCATCATCATTTATAACGATTGTAAAACAAATATTAATAAAGTGTCGAATCTGTTTGTTTTCTTCTGTCTTCTTTTTTTTTTTTTTCTTTTTAAATTAGCAAAACATCTGATTAATCTCACAATACCATTTAAGCAATTTGGTAGGTGACAACTATCACCAACCAACCTGTCTCCAACGTCAGTAAAGAGAAAGGCAGCAAGAAACATCTGTCACTTGGTCAGAGAGCAATGTGGGAGAGCAGCTTCCAAAGAATTTATGTTATGCAGAATTTATATATAGCATCACTTCACATCATGCATCCGGAAAAAGTGAGTCAGCCAATATCTCCACACCGCACCCAACAACTGATGTGCGAAGAAGAGAAATTCCTAACGATCCTCTTTTATAATACGTTAAAGAAATTTTCACGAGAAAGACGTATCAACTAGTAAAAGATAAAAGCAACAAGGTGAAAATGTTTATAGCACTTTATGACTTTGTTCATAAGTATTTCGATCATGAAACAAAACGAAGAAAACAAGGAAAATTGGAAACTTTCCAAGATAACTTCCCTGCTTATAATATAAAACCGATTAAGTGGGGTCAAGTTGAAGAAAAAAATAAAAATAAAAAAAAAACAGAGCCAAAAATACATACTGTACTTATTATTACGTTTTGTGATTATTTAATTTTAAATTAACGTTTTAATTTGTTTCAAACTTAATAATACTAGAAGAAAGTTAACAAAAAAATCGATATTTTAGACTGCTGAACGATAAACTAGAAAAGATTTTATATTTTTTAAACAATTATTATTTTTATTTTTCAAAAATATAGATATTTTTACAGATCTTAAACATTTATTTTCATATATGCGTGAAGCATAAAATTGAGATAGATATGTAAACAATATTCGATTTTAGCTGCACTGTTCTCTTAAATTTAAATTTCATTTCTACTTTGTCAATTAATATCTGAAGTTGAACTGATTTTTAAATAGATAGCATACTACACATCGAAAAATATGTCAAAAATAAAAAATTTTTACAAACCGAATGCGTTTACTAAATTGTAAAAGATTTCGCTAAAACAGATGCGAAAGTTTATATGACTAATATCGCGAAAAATTTATTTCAATATTGCGTTACAGACTTTGTTATCGTGTGTATCAAAGGTTACAAAATTAGCCACAATAAAGGATATTTTGACTGATTCATAACTTATAGATTAACACGTACAAAATTTCGTTAGAATATGAGCGACTTCAAAATACATTTTTCAAGGATTTCGATTTTATGCGCATCTTTTTCACTTTTATATTTTATCCATCTGTTCCTGTATAAATGAGGAAAAACTCGATGCGCATTTTATATTTTTCTGTTTTGAAAACATTATTTCTCGTACAGATGAATAAATATTGTCAAATTCTTCTTCTTCAAAAAAAAAAAAATCTATATTTTGATAGAGAATGCAAATACAGAATTGTATATTTTGCTCCATGTTTATGCATACGGAACGAAACATCAGACAAGTTTGAACGAACAGTTTTTAGAAAACCGGATTATCTAAAATTGTTATCCGAGTTACCAGCTACTCTTGGCCTCTTTAATCTTCCGAAATAAACTTCTGACCGACATAAGAATGGAAATAATATGTGCCCTTGTAATGCTGAAAACAATGTCGCCCTTTTTTTAACAGGAAAAATATCTAAACTAATAAAATTGCTTCTCTCGTCGAAAAGGCACTTAAAACAAAAATCGCCAGATTCTTATTTTTAAAAAGTTCAATAATCCTCAGCAATTACATCTGTGAAGTCTCGATTTCTATTTATACTAGAGTTGAAAGCTTAACGAATGTAAAACACATAAACGTATCATCAATTTTTGTATATAGATTTGAAAATACGAGCATATAGGATTGTAAACAACTCATCTAGCGTGTTTACGAAACAAACTTTGAAGAATTTGTTGCCTTACAGTTGAAAGCTTAACGAATGTAAAACACATAAAAGTATCATCAATTTTTGTATATAGATTTGAAAATACGAGCATATAAGATTGTAAACAACTCATCTAGCGTGTTTACGAAACAAACTTTGAAGAATTTGTTGCCTTATTTTTTTAAAAAAGGATATTCAGCCAACAGGAAACGATACACACACTAAAACTGGAACGGATAATTTCTATTTACACAAACTAATCATAGTAAAAAATAATTGGATCGAGAAAAGAAACTAAAATTTTTCTCAGTTAACGCAAGATAATTAGTTACGATTTTCTTTTTTTTAAAAAAATTCAATCGCTAAAGATTTATTTAAAAAAGAAAAAAAAAAAAGTTTTCAAAATTCCGGAAGAGACAAATAAATGTTTTGGTAGTACTTTAAAACAACAGTAGTTTTGAAATTTTCGAACGAATTAATTCTAATTATTCTCGATTTTTAACTATAATAAGCATCTGTTATTTTTTATAAAATTAATTATATTTTTTTCTTCTTGATTAACCATTATTTATAATTATTTCCAGTAAAAAAAAAAAAAAGAAAATAATGAGAACTAATCGATTATCAGCCAACTGGTGCTAGTAGTTAATTTTTGCGAATTTTAAAAAGTCTAGGAAATCAATACTCATATATTTTTTAAAACAATCTTCAAAATGTCTATAATTTTTTTCCAAAGCACGTAAAAGACCGCGAATGCATTATCATTACTTCCCATTAATGTTTTGCATATTTTACACTGTGAAAACGTAAAAGATGTAGTAGTCACATTAAAAAAACAAAAAAAATCGTGGTTAGAATGAATGATTCTTAGCAGCAGCATCTGTATAACTTCGAGGAAACTCATAACAGGAAGTAATACTGAGTTCATCTTTCAGCACATCCATCAGGATGTAGAGGATAAACTAAATCCCACATCATGTCAATAGCAAGAAATTTTTTATTTCTTTTTTTAAATCGAATTTATAACTTTTTCTTTTTATATAAGTACAGCAACTGAAGGGGACAACATAATTAGTTTTGTACAAGGAATAAAAATAGTTTCAATGGTTTATAAATCAATTAAAACTGTACTTTAGATCATCTAGGAAAGTGAGTAACTAGAAGAATGTGCAGTCACCATATTAGCAAAATATTTATAAATTAAGGTAATATAATTATACAAAACAAAAATTATTTCTTTTCTGACCTTGTGAGTCATCTTTAGGCATTAAAGATCCTTTTACCTAGAGAATGTTTTCTCTACCCATTCCTTGGAGGCTTTTATTTCAGCTATCAAAAGATTTGTGCAAGTAACCTGCTAATGGCTCCTCTAACAATTAGAGACCAGGACCTCCATACAAAGAGCCATTAACTAACCTGTTAATGGCTAAAGATTCTAATGAAGAGGTTATTAATAAACTAGCCAATGACATCTTCATTAGAAACTCTTCATATAGGAATCCTGGTTTCTCTAATTTATCCTCCCATAGAACAGGAATTCTATTTGATGTCTATATGAAGATTAAAGAAGATATTATTGTTCTGTTACTAGAATTATTGCTCGGAGAGATTTGGAACTTGACGACTCACAAATCCAAACACTTAAAAACAAAAGAAATTTCTAATAAATATGCCAATTTTTTTCATTAAATCAACTTTGAAATTCTAAATTTTTTTCTTTATTGTTTCTTAAAGAACTAAATTCCAAATTATAGCTTTGTTAAGAATAAAATGCTTTTTATATAATTATATACAAAAAAAATTTGCCAATTATATAACATTATGCACAATTTAGACTAAACAAGATTTTAACTCAGCCCTGTAATAAGTTGTTATTTTTTTTTTCTAAAATTTGATTAGAGGAAAAGGAAGTTAACAATTATCCTTAGAAAAGAAAGTTAAGAAGTATAAAAGAGACAATTATGTAAACTTTTCTATAAACAGCTTTCAAACAAAAAAGAAAAATCATAATAGCACAAAATTATTTTTTACAATAATATTTACTTAAATTTAGTATACTTAAAATACAGAATAAGCCATTTAAACATAATTTTAGCATTTTATTTGTTCATCAAATAATTTTATCTTTCAGTCGATTTATCCAATTTTATTTTATTTTAGAAACTAAATTTTTTATTCATTTAAACAGAGTAATTTATTTATTTATCTAATGATAAATTTTCTAAAATAGTTAAATAAATAATGTATGATGATGAAACATAAAATAGAAATTGTGCCCTTTTTTTTTTTCTTTTGTTCTGTGTTCTTCTTTTTTATTTTCTTTTTTATTTTTTTTCTAATAAGCACTTTTCTACAAGCATTATATTGAATTATACTACATAACAATATACTTATTAGAATTTATAAGCCCTCTCTTGGGCATAGTTAACACATCTTAAACACATCTTTGGAACCCCTTTGTATTCTTTTTGAATGGTAAGGGGTTCATGTTTTCTTATACTGATTCTTATAAAAAAAATAAAAAATATCACTTCCGGGTTACAGATTATTTCCGGTTAATCGGGAATTTACTGTAATTAGATTTCTTACGCGTATATTAATTATTGGTTTATAAATTATGTAAATTTGTTAACGTCAAGTTAACCCGATGAGAATCGTTTTTTATCCTATCGTATTTTTCCAAATGCAATAAACTTTTAATTTTTATTTTTATAAATAGTAAAGACGTAACCAATTATGTCGGCATGGTAACATGTCAAGTGGTCACTGTAACCCAATGAAATTGCTCAAATAGCATTAGTCTTCCATCTTGGATTTTATATACGCCAATTGCTTTATATAAAATCGATTTCTAATAATCAAAATCTGTTTTTAATCCTTCCTGCGTAAATCTCCTAACAAACAAAAGTTGTTTCATAAAAATCCATTCAGCCGTTCTTACGTTATAAGTGAACACTCGCGAGTAGGCATTTCAGATTTATAATATTTATAGATAAACTCTATAAGTTTTTTTTGTTTTAATTTTTCTCTGGGAATCAGGGCGTCACTTGTAATCATGCAATGCGCCATAGGTTGGCCATCCCTGTTTTAGGGCATTTAAATTTATTAAATTAGTCTTTACGCTTAACTTCAAAACCGCTTAACATAATGAGTCAGCCAAGGTTGCCACAGCATTCTGAGCAGAGAATGCTGTGAAAAGGAGTATTAACCGATATACAAATTAAGAAATATGATTTTTGTTCCTAATATAAAGACATTTTTGATGATTTTGATTCGCCTTAACACTGATAAGTTTATAGTTTGTTTTTTACATATTAATTTACGAACTAAAACTATTTAATTTTAGTTTTCATACGGATAAACGAAACATGGAATAAATCACAAACAGGAGTTGAAGTTCCCAAAATACATTCAAGTTTGGCATATTTATGGAATTTAATATTTTGTCCAAATAAAGTAAAGTATCATCGGTTGCGATTAGGTTCATGTAAGTATTGTCCCACAAGAATCGACAAATTATAATTGTAAATGATATTCATTTATTTATTGAAATTAAATTTCTAGCACAAAAAAATTAAAATTTCTTATAATTAATTTTTCCCTAAATCATCTAAGATCAAATTGAATATGATAAAAATAATTTTATCATTAGTGCATATTGATAAACATGTAATATTTACTTTATTTTACTAAAGTTCTAGTACAGATGATGACTGGTTACTGTATGTTAACTCAAAAAGAAAAGATGGGTAAAATGTCTTGGGGCAGATGGAATTTAATTTTATTATTCCATCCAGAAACTGCTCAGGTACTGTGAAAATATATAAAAGAAATTTCAATGATACTAGAAATTTATGTTATCACGTTTTCGGTTTTTTTCCAGGAAGTGTTAAAGAGTCAAACTTTGATCAATAAAGGTTGGATGTATGATCTATTAAAACCATGGTTAGGAGATTGCCTTATTGTCAGGTGAGATATGGATTTATTTTATTTATTTAATTTTATTTACTTATTTAACCATTATAATCAAAAAATTGCAAAATGCAAACACTGAGTGGTATAAATTAAACAGAACTGTAAAATTTCTGTGACGTTAAAACATAAGTGAGACACAGAAAACTTTCCAAATTACCGATAATATCTAAAATGAAGAAAGTGCTTCATTGGAGCATAAAAAACGTAATATGAATTTGAAAGAAACAATCTCAGATGAAAATTCAAGGAATATTATAGTCAGAATAGTTTGAATATTTTTCTTAGAAATACAGGCGCTCCTCTGGTTACGAATACAGTTCCTACATAACTTTAGTTCGTAAATTGGATTGTTCATATCTGAGATACTGCTGTTATTTTGGCTCAAAAATTACTGAAATAAAGTTACACGCTGTATATTATAATATAAATTTGAATTAAATCAATTAAAATTTTCTAATTTTAGAGAATTTAACGAAAAGTTTCGAATATAAAGCGAGGAATTTTTAATGTAATCGCCGCCATCTTAAAATACTGCAATAATATGTTAACTAATTGAGTATTCTTACATTATACTGGTTTCTAGAACATTTTGTTAAATATTGTTTAAAATTATTAAAGTGTTTTTGAAATTTCGCGTTCTTAAATACGATTGTTCATAACTAGAGGAACAAGCTGTATTAAAAAAATTATGTAAAATTAATATTTTTGCGAATTATATGATCCTGAAGAATTTTGAAAGTTTAGGTAAAACTTACGTTTCGATTAGATAATGCAAAGATATATAAACCAATTTCCTCCTAACATACAAACAATTGGGCAGTATTCAGAAAAACAATGTCTTATAGGCAGTGTCCCATTTGCAAGCGACGCGACGTTGTACGATGCGATACAACGAGAAACAATTGACATAACCTTGAGGCGTTCCACATGTGTGTTGCAGGCCATCGCCCTCTGTTGCTGAAATCAAACTAGTTTGTTTTTTGAAGCGACAGAGACAAATTATCACGAATATGAATTGGATTCAAAGGTTTTAATAAGTGAAATTCATAAAAATAGCCTTTGAATTGTGTAACATGAGAGAGAAAAATTATCCGCATAATCGGCATTTAGTGTATAAATAATGGGACGATATTTCATAATAGACGCTATAGAAGCGCTTATCGTGGGACCGATTTTCGCCCGTATCTTAGTATAGCGAAGCATCGTGTTTGTAGTAGGCCTATCCCATCTTCAGCGTCGCGTCGCTTGCAAGTGGGACACGATAGGCCTGGGCTGGATCCCTCCTGTAAATTGAAACTATGGTACTCAGATTTCAACCCGAATCGTAGTATCCGAATGCACTCACCATTCTGCGGATTATATTATTGCTCGGGTGAATTCCTTACACCTCCCTCGGAGAAGGATGTCTTCCATACGATCTTAAGAGAACAGATTCCCCATCTATCAGAGGTTGACCTTTTTTCGGACTAGCACTGTTAAGGCTTATATCTGTCGATCCTCCCTCTCTTCAGCATGAACATTAAATTGGGATTTGGGACAGATTTTGAGAACTTGTACTTTAGGCAGAACAAATTACACACCAATTCTTAATCCGGACTCTTAAGAACTTCATCGGTCTAAAGGTGAACTGTTGAGCAATCCTAGGATTAAGCCTGTCTCTCTCAAACTAATGAATCAATTTCTTCACTTGGACATAAAATACAGACATAATGCTTGTACGTTAGCCGTCCGGCGACGTCAAGGCACTTTCACTTAGTAATCTGTGAAAGGTAATTCCTAAGCTGCATCCCTAGTAATATTATATTTTATAGTTCAATATTAGTATAAAAGAAGTATAAAAAAATAAAAGGCATCTTCTACTAGTTGTGATTAGGCCAACGGATTAACCAAATGGTAGGTTATGCACTTATAATATTCACTTGTAAAGAGGCATAGAGAATAATATACAGTCAAACCTCTTTAAGCCGCCACCATCGGTTCGAAGGTCCTCTTTTTAAGCCGCCACCATCGGTTCGAAGGTCCTCTCTGGCGGTAAAGGAGGGGTGGCGGTTTAATTCCTCTCTGGCGGTAAAGGAGGGTGGCGGTTTATGGAGGGTTAATGGTAACAAGAAAACATGTATAGACTAAATGACATTGTTTCATTTAATTAAAGGTGCCACATGACTAGAATGTATAGACTACACTATGAATAGACTAGAATGACATCGTTTCATTTAATTTAAGATGATCAGAAATAAATTGCTGAGTAGCAGAAGGATTTTTAATTTATGAAAACTAATTCTACATATATAATATACCTTGTTTAATTGATTATAGTAATTAAAAAGTATTTGTAGTATTTATTATTCACTGAAGTAATATGTTGTTTAATATTTTATGATGTTATAGACTTATTTATTTAAATATTTGGTTTATTTGATAATTAAAAATATTTCTTTCATCTTATAGAAAAATTGTAAACATGTTTCCTGTTGTTTCTCATTGCTTTATTATATTGGAATGATTAAAATTTCATTAAAATCTGAACATTTATATAAAAAAAAAATGACCGATAAATGATCGTTTTGTTAAGTAAAATATATAATAAGCAGTGTATAGATTTATTTTTAATCACATGATATAATAATTTGTATTTTTAAAATCTATTTTTCTCATAATATTCAATTTAATCAAAAAAAAAATCATCTTTTATTTTTGACGAAAAAAAATAATATGTTTAATGAAAATTAGATTTCTTTGATTAAAAGTTTCAGTCTAGTTTCCATTATCAAATTTTACGAAATGCATCAACGAGAATAACATTTGCTTCAATTCGGAAAGGATAAATAATAATTTTTAGAAACAAATACCTGTATATCTCAAATTTTCATTGTTGACATATTTGTTTATAGAAGCAACTTAATAGTTTCTTATCTTTATTTTTTTATTAAAGATTTTGATGAACTTTTTCAATCAAAGGCTCTATTCTCGAAGAAAAGAATAGAGTTGAGATAAATATATTCATTTATTCTATATTCTTTTGTTTAACTATTTTTTTCATTCATTCATTATTTTCCTTAGATAGTCCTTTCTATGAATCTTTTTCTTTAGTTGATTTTCTTTATCCATTGGTTCTGTCTTCTTTCCTAGAGGACACCTGATTTGCCTTTTTTTTCTTTCTGGTTATCTCCTATGATGTTGAATAAAATAAATAATGCAATTTATTACAAGGTTCAAATCGTCAGATAGAAGAAAAATATTTTTTTTATCTAAGGCGAAAGTAGCTGAACAATCAATATTGGATAGTACTTGATACAGATGTATCATCATTGAGTTTTTCCTTGATAAGCAAAGGCAATGTTCTGAAACAACTCCAAACAAGAAGTGTGTAAGATATCTATAGTATATGTATATAGTTATAATATTATTCGATCGTAATGATTTACTTTTACTGCATAAGAAACTGCGATAGAAGTTGGAAAGCCGATTGTAAAGCAGCATCAGCAAAATTTTCTACAAAAAATAATCTCAAGAATATTTTGATAAATTTAAAAAAAAAAAGAGAGATATTGGCACTTATACAAATAAAAATATGTTTATCAGAATTAATATTTTTAAACTAAATGATATTATCTACGTAATATTTCGAATTATACCACCAACTGCAATAAATTTAGTTCGTTATCAATTTTTAAAAATTTCATAACTCTAACAGAATATTTTTAAAATAAAAATAAAAATTATTTTTATGAAGTTTACAGTTGATATATAAACTTACTCTTATTTATTAAAATCAAGTTCCAGAAATAATTTTAAAATTAATTACACTACGTAGGTGTTCTGATATTGAAGATTGTAACTGCAAATATTCTAACAAAAAAAAAAAAAATTCATCATCAGAAAGATTATAATCTCCACTTTAATAATAAATTAAATTTTATTTGACACAACGTAATTCCTTTCTATCTTATAATTTATTATTATTATTTTTTTTTCTTCTGAAAAATGGAAACAATCGCGATGAGTATTAGATGTCAGAGGCTAGAATGATAATTGAATTTTATAATCCTCTTGTGCAACCATGCATATGCTATATATCTTCTATGATGACATTTTTGATAAAGCAAAATATTTCATTTTTACTTAGGATGCTAACAATTAATAATCATATTGATATAAATTACGACGAAAAAAAATTATTCGCTGAAAACAAAATTACGATAATTTTTTTATATTAATGTTCAGGTTGTTTGCACATAAAATCTGCTATTTTTTTAATTATTATTAGAATTTTAAAAATGTTTGATTATAGCAGAGATGTTTCTACATGCACTTATTATTCAATTTTAAATTAATATCCAAATTAATTATTTAAAATCAATTTTTCATTAAAATGTTAAACATATTTCATCGGAATTCTACAAAAAGCGTTAAAAGTAACACTGATAAACTAATGATAATATATTGACCGAATATCGTGAATATATTTTCCTATTTTGACAATATGTTTTTCTATTTTATCATAGAAATAAAAATTCGAAAAGTTGAAAAATTGGGATGCAACGTAAAAAAAAAAAAAAAATGGATATGTAATGCGAAAAAACTTTTTGAAAAGAATTTATTCAGCAAAAATTTAACTTTTTTAGGAAGAAAATTGAAAGAGGAACAAATCTGTCTTGTCTAACAAAGCGAAAAATTAGTTTTTGTATTTTATTTATTATAGTATTTTTAAATTAATTGTAATCATTTTTTATAACAGATTTATTTTACCGAGTTCGTCGTAATTCGTGTCCGTAGATCACATTAGATTTATTAGCATTCTTATTGTAATTTGTAATTATGGATTTGAAAAATTCAGGCTAGTTGCCATTATTATTTTTTTGTAGATTTTCAATCTATTTATTTTATCATTAATGGCACTACTAACCTGTACACATTTTATCTAACGAGCTATTGATATACTGTAATGAACTTATGTGCTATTTCTGTGTCTAAGTTTCTTAATTCTTAAACGACAACTGATATATCTGTTTCTATGTGATATGAGAAAGAAAATTTAAGATAGAAAGTTTATTTTTTTATAATATTTGTTATTAATTTAGATGTTTTAGCATTTTAATTATTCTATATAAAAATAAATCATATTGCTATTCGTGTATATTATTCATTTTTCAATTGATAGATTATATTTATAAATAAATAAAATTGATATTTTCATATATTCTTTTGGTAATTATACTGTATAACAATTATTAAATTTCTTTTATAAAATAAATATATCGAAATTTTTTTTTATCTCATTAATTTTTGCCACTTATTGTTTGTGAATACAAGAATATCATGCAACTCTTAATAAGCAGTATCACAATTTGTTTTGATATGCTCATCGTTATTCAAGGAGACGTCTCTTCGATAGCTTTGCTTTCTCATAATAGAAAGTTCACGTCACAATGGTGTACTCATCATACACAGGCAGCATTCGCTTCCAATTTACTTTACCCTTTCTCATCTGTTATAGTATCCTCATATCTTTACAGTTAATTGATGTACTTAATTTTCAGAGGTATTATGTAAATAAATCTGTACGTTTTAATAATACTCTTTTTTTAAGTAATTTTTCATTCGATGCGACATCTGTCATTATGAATTGCTTTGTAAATCATATGTTGCTACATTGTTTTATTATTTTTTTAAATAATTTTATTAATTTTTTTAACATGCTAACTAGGACATGTCTGCCTAACTATAACTTCTACTTTTAAATGCAATATGCAGTGTATTATATCTTAGTTTAAAAAGAAGAAATCCTTATTTATGTCTTCTAATCTCACACAGATTCAAACTAATGAGTAAAAATAGGACGTCAGTTTTATCGGAGAAAATAAGAGATTCTGTTATTTTTTTTATATATATAAAAATAAATATTAAAATTAAAGAACAAAAAAATTTTTTCTTATATATCAATTACACTTAAACAGTCATTGCTTGTTTTTTATGATTAAAAAAATTAAACTAAAAGAAAAATAAAATCATTTTGAATGTTTCTGATATTCAAGTACTCTACGTATATATTTGTGCTTTTAAATTTTATTAAAACTTCAACCTGAATTAAAATTCATAATCTTTATATTATAATTATGTAATTCTCATAAAATTATATTAAATAATTATTATTGTAAGTCTCCTTAATAGCTAAAAATCAATACATTACCCGCTGCTCTACTACAGTAACTTGACATTATCCACATGTTTTACTGTTTGAAAAAATTAAAGTGGCAATTATATTTGCAATAATGAATATAATAAACACGTTTACGTGATAAAAATACATGTAAATTTATCGAAATTTAATATTTAAGAACTCGCGAATTATATTTATACTTATACACGTTTTATACAGTTCAAAATCGACTTATTTTACGAAATAAAAAATTCGCGAGCGTATACTTCTTTAAGTAAACGTTTACGTGATAAAAAATACATGTAAATTTACCGAAATTTAATATTTAAGAACACGCGAATTTTATTTATACTTATACACGTTTTATAAAGTTCAAAATCGACTTATTTTACGAAATAAAAAATTCGCGAGCGTATACTTCTTTAAGTATTGATGTAATTCCATTGATGGTTACAAATACCAGCACCAAAAAGTAAATTGAAATAAATTTATAACGAATAATCTCATTGTTTCGTCGTATATAAGCATTTGTTTCGTCTTAAGGAAACATTTCCTTAATACTAAATAGTAATCCAATTAAGATAGTAATCGAAAATTTCTGCTTAATCTAGTTTTAATATCGGAAGGACTTAGCAAAACTCAGAACCTTACCTTCTGAACTAATCCTTTAAACCGTTAAGATTTACTTTTAATTAAACTCTATAAAGATTAGTTAAGAATAAATAATGATATGAATGTTAACTAGTTACATTTGTTGTTATAAATTGTGCTACAGAATTTAAGATCCTTCTTGTTCTTTATAATGCGAGTATAGAGCGAATCTATCTATAATATATATAAAGTAGCGCATTGTTACGCGCCTAAGATGCAATTAAATGATAAATAATGGTTTTCTTTCTGATATGAAAGTTATTATAGGCAATAATACTTCAACTTGTAATAATTTTGCAAGTTTTATTACGTTACTGTCTCAATACTTATATATCACAACCAGGATCTGACATAATCATGGTAAAATTAATTTATGAGTTACCAAAAAAAAAACTGTGGGGATTTTTGTTTACTGTAGTAAATCTGTTGATCTTCAGCAAATTAAATATTTATACAAACATTATAAAATATTGTATAACTATCTAATATTTATTCTTTACTTTCTCGGTTAGAAATGCGTTATTTTTCATTAAGAGCAAGATTATAAATGAGAATAGTTATAAAATTTCTCGAGCTTAACAGTTAATTACGAATATTACTCAATATTTCATAAGTTACTATTTAATAATTCATAAACTTTTACAACTTTTTCGCTATTTAAAATATTACTTTATTCAATAAGCTATGTTTTAGAGTTCTCATCATTAAATTTAGGTGTGGAAATAACAAGAGTAATGATATTTTTCTCAAAAAATTTTATAGAAAGTATTTTTGTTACAAAAATAAAAAAAAACTCAAGAAAAAACTTATAAATCTATCTTCAACCATTTTATTTAAATTAATTTTTGGTTTATTCGTTTAATGATGGCAACTCTTTGAAAATGATTTTATATGGCTAAAAATTCTCGAAAGATAATTGTTTAAAATATATATACAGTTTATAAAATATAGAAACCTTTAAGAAAAGAAAAACCAATTTAAATAAACAACAACATGGTTATGGAACGATTTTCTTCCTATTTATCATCACTCAAAGTTAATAGTAACTTATGCAATGTTGACTGGTATATAAATCGATATTTGTTATGATGTTAAACAGAAAAAAAAGAAATAAAATGCTACAAAATTACCATTAACATGTTTACAAAATTCAATGTCATTCTAAATAATTATTTTTAATATAAACGAATAAAAATTCATTCATATATTTACATCAGATCACCTGTTGTTATAATTAATCAGACACATTATCAGCTGTTGATTTATCAATCAAGATTTATATAAATAAAGAAGTCTTTCAAATTAATTTAGTATCAAAAAAACAATATTTTTCTTAAATCTTATATACAATATATTAATGTTTTTCCATAATTTATTTTTCTCATTTACTTCCTTTAACGTATCTTCATCAATAGGGAGTTCATTTAAGTGTGAAATAAAAATATGTTTTATACAAGATTTTATATCTTTTTTAATATAACAATTAGAGTTAGAATGTTCACAGAATTATCATCATATACATAACTTATCATTAAAAAATTCGACAGAATATGCTGGAGAAAATTAAAAAGAGCAGATAAAATTTTTAAAAAAGTTTGTTTTTTTTATCTATATATATATTTTTTTTAAGTCTAGTCTACGGATAAAATAAAATAAATTTTATTAATTGCTTTAAATTCCATTAATTAAACAATAAAAGTGGAAAAGAAGAATACAATAAGATGATTTTGCTTTAAAATGTAAGCTGATTAATCAATATTTTCTTTATACTTACAGGAAAAAAACTCGTAAGATGGTATTACTTTATTTATAGAAATATCGACTAAAACTAGCTACATTTTCATTACTATTGAATGAAAATTTACTTGATAGTTAGTGAAAAAGTAATGAAAAAAAAAATATGTTATTTTTGTAAAATTTGCTTTATTATTTTCTTGATTATATATGCTATTTTTCATTATTTATTTATTTATTTACCACAAGTACAAAGTATACGGTAAACCCTTCCTATACAGAAAACTAAGAATTTTTATAGAGAATAAATTGAAGTTTCTCAAATTGTCCTCGATAAACGATTGTAAAGGATAATCATAATTGAAGCAATAATGTCTTTATTAATATCAATTTAAACATTTTTTTATTTGCATTAAACACGTTTCTGATAACGATCTTCAACTGCATTAAGATTTTTCTTCTAACGGTTCACATTAAAAATGCTAATCTTTTATGCATACACAGATCTCATCATTTGTTTAGAGAATAAAAAAAAAAAATGCAGATTCACCTTTAATTCGATGATTTTATAAAGAAAATAACGATTAATTGGGTTTATATTAATTGAAAATATTCATTGTTTAGAATTTTAACCATTGAAAGAAATATTAAAACTATTATGAAGTTTTGCTTCGTCAAGTGTTCTTTCTTACTACAAGTTTCTGCATAACAAGTTAATGATTGTCGAGCACGCTAAAGAATAATGTAGTGGTGCTCGAATTCGTTGCCACAAATTCATCACGTGCTTGGAATTCTGCAGTGCAACATCACTTTAATAATCAATAAGACGTACTGCAAATTTGGTGAGTTAAGTAGCCACGAATAATACAATTACAAAGGATTACAGTTTCAAAAGTTGGTTTAAAGCTAGTTCAATTATTGAAAAACACGTTGGAGTGGCACTGTTTTATTCATGTTTTCTAGAAATTTCGCAGATTTTAACCCAGAAAACGAAGTTTTCTTTGCATTAACCTCAGAATTCGACTAGAAATTTATGTATGCACTCAAGAATTCAATTCGTTAAATTGTATCAATATTGAGATTCCAATTATTGAATAATTAATTAAATTTTAAGTTAAATATTGTCTCTCTTTTGTGTATTAAAAATTATTTATTCCTCCTAACAGCATTTATATACAAAATAACGTTATTATTATTTTGTTTCTCCAAATTCTTCTTTATAATAAACAAGTTTTAGATTTAATGTATATTTACAGTACTTTAATAAATTAAAATAAAAGTTATGTCTACTTAATTATAGAAATTAAGAACTTAAATGGATTTTGTAACTTGTTTAAAACATTCGAACTTCTATTTTGTCGTCGTTATGTTTTTTTGTCTATGATCTGTTAAGTAATTTAAAATTAAATATATTAACAAAGGGTAGAAAAAAAATATATTATTAGAGTTTCTGAAATAATAAACGAAATTATTTGTGAAAAATCAAAACAGAATGACATTAAAATTATAATATTTAAAATTAAAACACGAATAAAAAATATTATATCAATTAGATTTTAATTTTTAAAATAGGATGTTAAACTAAATTTTCAAGAAAATTTTTCTCTAATGGTTTAAACAATTCTAGTAAAATTAATTAACGCAAAAAAAAAATAAAATTAAATTAACAGGAGAATTTTTTATTATTTTTTTCATATATTTAAAATGTTCAGAAATGAAAAAAAATTAATTTATTAATTTGAATCGAAGACCGAATCGCAAGAAAAAGAAATAATCTTTCGTTAATTTTGTTTTTAGATTTAATTGATAAGGTTTTAAAAGTAAGATTCGTTTTAATTGGATAAAGGATTCAAAACATAAAATTTAAAACAAGGGAAAGACATAATTCTTTTTTTTTTTTTTGTAGTTTATCTATATAAAAAAAATTCCAAGAGGAAAAGTGGAAATTTAAGTAATAGAAGAAAAATTAAATTTATAAAATAGATTAGTGTAATAAAAGTTAGATTAGAGTTAACGTCGGTGTAATTATTTTTATTTTTAACTAAATATATCACGAATGCGTTATCTGTAATTGCTTTAGCAATAAGCAAAAGAGGATCTTGCTTTAAAAATTCTGAATTATGATGTAATTTTCGTCCGTTTTCGTTTCTAAATTAACGAGATATGTTCTTGTTGTTCTTTTTTTAATGAAAATAGTTGATAAGACAATAAATATAAAGTTTTAGATTCATTGAATAGAAAAAGACTTTATATAACTTGTTTTCAAATAAGGAATGAATTTATGTTTTTCATATTAGCATCAGAAGTTTTCTAAGAGAATATACGTTCTTTTATTAATTCTGTGGTGATTTTTTTAATATATAACATTAGAAATCAGCAAAATAACATTTTACTGATTTTAAACAAGCAATTTTCGAAAGGAGTAATTGCCTCTTTTCTGTAAATCTCCGTTATTTTGGAATGATTAAAGATGAAGGATTAAGGAGTATGTCATCAAAGTCTTCTCGAATGTCATAACCTCTCTACTGAATTTCATTAAAAAAAAACTCATAAATAAGCGAATTTATGAGCCTTTCTAACCTTTTGCATCTTTCAGACTTTAGCAATATTATCGGTATTGGATTGGGAACAATTTTTATAAATAACGTTTAAATATTTCTTTCAGATTGAATTTTTGTTTTAAACAATTCTTTTTTTAAATCTATTTAATGGAATTTAGATCAGTATTTTTGGATATTTTGAACTAAATGTGGCATGTAAAATGGATTCACTAATAAAAGGTGACAAATTAGAAGTACAGAGACGTAACGTATTTTGGCCAGGATCCAAAGAAATAAAAAAAGTGACACAAAAAAAAAAAAGGAACGAAGTTCGATGTTACTCTGTGAATCGCCTGTATTGCCAGTGCAGAAAGTTTTTTTTTTTCGGATTGACAATCCAGAACTAGATCTTGTCAGCTTCTTTGTAAACAGAGTTACGAAGTAAACGGATCGTTTAAATTATTCCACTCTATATGAAAATATTACATCCAAAATAATACTTTAGAAATTTGAATGTTCACCATTTTTAAATGGTTAAAGTTACAGAATTAATAGATATCATTTCAAGATCATTTTCAATGCTGTAGTGTACCTGTTTAATTTCATATAAATCCATTAATTAGCTCAAAAGATATTAAGATTTCGTCTCTGAAATTTGAATGCATCCCATTTATGAAATTCTGAAATTATAAGGTGAAAGAAATTGGTATTTTATTAACTTTCAATGGCAAAAATATTTTCAGTAAATTTCATAAAAATCTATCAATTAATTTAAAGATTATTAGAGAGGACATTCAAACAGCAGCATGGTGATCACACATAACTTATAAATTCTTTTAGAAAGTAGACGAAATTTAATTTTTGTTATTATTATTTTTAATAATAGTAGTTAAATACTGTAGAATCTACAGTACGGATCTCTCATATAAAATTTAAGATGTGGGATCGGGATTCGATCTCGAATTCTTTGAGCGAAAAGTTAAAAGGTTTCCATGTGGCCAATATGACACGCAATACTATCAAAATAAAAAATAATTAATTGTCGCTAATTAAAGCAATATTTATTATTTTATTTAAATTGCTGTTCACAAGTTATATAGTATTAATAAATTATTAAAATTTTCTAAGTACACTGAAAAATATTTTTCTTTTAATATAAAATGCTAACAGATGATTTTTAATTCATAATTTTATGACAAATTGATTTTTAATATTGATTAAATATTTATTTTTTTAATGAAAAGTATAAAAAATATAGATATAGATATAAACAGCTATCAGTTTAGGATAATTCGATGCTAACGTTGATTAGAACAGTTAAAAGTATTTCAAAAATTGTGCGCTGGATGGCAGTGCTGCATTTACTCATGACGACATTTATATTAAATTGAGGCACTTTAAAATTTAATACTCCAAAGAGCCATTAAAATATAAATTCTTTCAATATTTTGATAATGTTATTTTTCTTTTATGGGTAAATAAATGTTGATAAACTTTTAATATAAAAATTAACTTTACTACTTCCCGATTTATGTGGAAGACTATTACCTATCTAAATTTTTCTACAGTAACATATTAACAGCTTTTCGTTTTTAATACTGTTTATTAATCTTTAATAAATGTTATCTATCTCAAACATAATTATCGAAACTTCATCGTCGCTTGTTTAATTTTTATTCGGCTAAAGACAAACAAGTTAAAAAAAAATCTATAAGAAATAACTTCCATATAGATATATACACAACTGATGTAAATAATATTAAGAGACAAAAACGATGATGAAGAATTTTTATCATTATAGAGCACTGAACAATGATTACAAATTGCATGTAGCAAATATAATAAATTGTATAATATTTGCGATAAATTATAAATTCCCCAAAATTTTAATAAATAATAAACTGCATTTACGTTATTTTTTTTTGTTAATATTTTAAGATTTTATGATCGAAATTATGTGAAATTATAAAATTTTGCTTCTAACAATATATCATATTCTATATTAAAATACAGAAAACATTACAAATTTGTATATAGGCCTATATAAAAATTATAGAATAATTAAAAAATATCCACGAAAGTAGAAGTAATTGTTTGTTTTATTTAACTCTATAGAATAGGAGATAAATATAAAATAAAATATAAATTTTTGCAAAGAATTTAGCGCTTATTTTAAATATTCTATAAGATTATCATTAAATTTTATATGCAGTTTAATCTACAGCATGTTTATTGTTTGTTTTATAAAGGAATTTTCAAACAGATTGGAAAACAATTCTTTATTCATCCGTTAACTATACAGCACTTCTTTTAGGCCAGAAGGCACTGAACCAATAGATTATTTTACTTCACGTCATTCGCTCATTTCACTAAACAATCAGTTTTATTTATTCATTTATTTTGTTTTTTTCATATAACATTGGAAATATCTTGAAAAATTCTTTTTTTTTTTGTATGAAACGCACGGTTGAGGAATTAAGATTACTCCCCAAGGATACATGAAATTTCTGTAGATAAAAAAACAATTCCCGGATCTTTCACTAACAAAAAACAATCGTCCGAATTAACGATCCTTTGGCACGTGCGAACCGGGAAGCACATGTAATGTCCAAGAAGTGACAGGTGGGCACCATCTTTGATGCTTTCCAATATGCTAGTCAGACACACCTTTCCTGATGATGATAAAGTTCAGTTCGTAGTTCAACATAATAATATTGTTATGATTATGAAAAGGACTGTCGATAGATGATTCCAGTTGCCAATTCCTGTAATTATACACACATTATTAATTATATACACTTAAAAATTCTTCTTTTTTACAACTACAATCATCATATACAAAAAGTTGAAAAGTAACAATTGTTTAACAATTTATATTATAGTTTAAGATAAATATATATTTTTTTCTTTTAATGAAACTTACTCGAAGGCATTCCGGCTTGTCCTCTTATTCTCTTGATTGTAAATGGATCTAAAAAAATTATTATTTATTGAAATTATTATAATTACAATCATTATAAATAAAAAAATATAGAACATTTTATGAATTAACAAAAATTTGAAATACAGGTATGTAATTCTGTATACACAAAAGTAAAAATATTATATGCTATTCATAAGATCCATATATTAAATATATATATCTATATATGAGTTTATATGCTATAAATAAGCATATGCAACCGAATATATTCGCAAATTATAAAATGTAAATTTATATGAATAAATTAAAATTAGTGTAACGCATATTTCAAGCGAATTTTGAGAAGAGAAAAAAAAAAAAATAATAATAATAATGAAATTAATATTTCAACAGGCTGTGTCTCAGTTCATGTAGAATAAGAAATAATCAGTTGTTAATTATCTGGATTAAAGATAATTCGAATAATCAAAGACAAAAATGGTTAGAAAGGAACATTAAAATTCTAAAACACAAACAATAGTAATAATTCTAAGTTTTGTGTCTGCATTTCATACGATAAAAATTAAAAAAATAACAATAAATCTAATTAAATAAACTGAGAAAAGTGTTTACTGACTTTTATATATAAGTTATTCTTCGTTTAAAGATTAAAAAGCAACCTAATAGTGCTCGAAAACTGTATAATATTGATAAAATAGCACAATTTTAAAGAAACTTGTGCTATTTTTGCTTTATTACTGCTTCAGCAATATCAAATATTAAATATTGATAATACATAAACAATATAATACATACATATAATACATCAACAGATATAATGCTATTTCCTACATAATTACGATTTTAATGAGATCTGTGAGATTTTCCGAGCAACTAATATATTTATTTGTAAATATTATATAAAGAAGTTGTGTAATGTAATATTTCTCTGATTATTATTTAGGTTTCCTTCTATTTATATTGAGAAACAGTAGGATAATACAAGATATAATATAATATAAATTAATTAATTGAGTTAAAAACACATTGAGAAATTAATTCCTGCAGACAAATAAAGTTATTGCTTTGTTTTTATTTTTCTTTTGTCAGATAATTTAAAAAATGTTTCCAATAAGACTTACAGATAAATTAGCTTAATAAGAGTTTAATGTTTAACAAGTTCTGGTAAGCCCTTTCCAACGATTTCAAACAGAAATTAAATGAATAATTGCTTAAATAAATTAAATAATTCAGTAAGAATAATTATTTCAAACATTGTTAATTGTACATCCTTTTGGATATTATGATAAATCTTAATTTGGAGCCAATAGATATGTCTATATAAATCGCTACGGTTTTTCTATGTGTAATAATTTTCTTATAAATTATATTTCCATAATTTATAAACATCATTAGATTTAATTTAAAAATAATAATATATTTTAAAATATTTTATCATATGACGTTATTATTTCAGTTAATGACCATTTCAAATATCACGTTACTTGTGTAATTAGTACTTAAACTGATGTACATTTTAATTAACTTTATTAATATTCTTATCTATATATAGGCCCTATACTGTAAAGCTTTTCAAATGTATTCGTCTATCAACGAATTCCAAATATTCAGTTATAATACTGTAATGAGGATTCTTATTCCTTTCTATTAAGGAATTAAATTGAAAAATTGCAGTTAATCGATTCATTAATTTCTTTAATAACTAGAAGTAGATATTATTTATTACTTTATTATTTGGAATTTATTGATAAAAATTGATTACTGCATGTGATATCTAGATCAAATTCATTGTTATTATTTTCCTGACTAAAATATCAATACTAGTTAAATTATTTATATCATATAAAAATATTTGTGTATAGACATATTCAGTATAGAATTTCAATGTTAAATTAATTAAAATTTAATGACCAATCTGCACGAGGGATTTGGAACAATGGAAAGAGTTTAGAAGTTCTACAGATGTTTTCAGATCCATTATTGGTTCGTCAGGTAAATTTAAAGATGAGAATCAACTGGTTGGATTCGGGTCTTCCAGAAAAAATAAGAAACGAGACAAGAACGATCCTGTTTTTTGTCATTTCCGTGGGAGTTTTATATATTTTTCCTTTATTGTTTTATTTCGCTTTTTATTCGAAAAGATACTAAACAGAGGATTATTTCAGAATTTATCATGAGTTTTCCCTCTCTGGGATAGTAGTTGGAACGTATGAGGAGGAAGATATTTCTTCATGCGTCCAACCAACTAAATATTCTGTAGAAATCATTATTTTTTCTTTCATTCTTGTATTAATACCACTTTTCAGTTTGAAGTATATTTAGAAATGAACATATTCTAAGTCAAAACAATTTTTAATTTTTCTTTAATTATAAATATTTTATAATAGGTCTTGAAACATTTCGAAAATTAATACGATTTTGCATATCATTTGCTTTCGCTAATGACTTATCACGAATATAATTCTATGAATTATTCACGAATAACTTAGCTAGTTTTTATTTAATAAATTATTCGAAGATTATTTTTCAAATGATATACGGTATTAAAAATTGGGTAGTCTTTTTAGATTTTATAATTAAATTCTGTGATAAGAATAAATTAATTATTTAAAACGGATCAAGTCGTTTTTTATTGCATAGTGCGAAATTCAATATAGTGCGGTTTATAATTTATTCATGACGACTTAACTATTGCAAATGTTTCATTATAAAGTTAAGTAGAGTCATTATTGCTCATCTAATATAAAATATATTTTTTTAATTTATTAATACAACACTGCAATGTTTCCTGTACAATTATCTAGCAAACGGTGCAATGAACACATCTCTTGTTTTTGATATTTAATTATCGATACAATTTTTATTATATATAAATTTTAAATTTATACTATTATTTTATTATTTAACTATGAAAATATTACATTATTTTAATAAATATATACACATAAATATATTCTATACACAGGACTGATATTCAAAACATTTAACAATCGGAACTGTGATACACATATAAATGTATATAAATCAAAAATTAAAAAAAAATAAATGCCTATTTTTGTAAGGAATGTAAGAAAATTCCTGTTTAGTGTCTTAATAATAAACGGATTGATTCCGCTTAATTGGGACACGTTGGGACTAAGCCATTTTGGCTCAATTAAGCGGCTGCCCCAAATAAACGGATTAATAATAAATACTAAAATAAAATATCTAATACGTAGGTAAATAAATAATAGGTAAAAAATAATAATTAGGTATCTATTTTAATGCTTTATTTAAATAGATACTTAATTATTAGCTTTTTACCGATCTCCTTTGACTTCGTCTTCAACACTGGGCGCTGATATTCACTCCTCGCCCGCTAACTATACAAAACCATTAATCATTAATCTAATGCTTTTTCGACTCCTTTCCATCACACTTTCTTTTGGATGTTCCCGGAATTTCTTTCTGTAATGCCCACTCCTCATTTTCTTTTGGATGTTCCTGGAATTTCTTTCTGTAATGCCCACTCCTTACGCAGTTGATTAGGAATTTCTTTCTGTAATGCCCACTCCTTATGCAGTTGATTTTCTTTTAATTTCTTTCTGTAATGCCCACTCCTTACGCAGTTGATTTTCTTTTTAAGACGCATCTATGGTAGATTTTGGTTTATTTCAGCGAATCTACCATGGCCTAGAATTACTTTCTGTAATGCCCACTCCTCACACAGTTGATTTTCTTGTTGTAGGAAAACGTGCTATGGTAAATTTTAGTACAACAGTTATATCAGGAGTCTACTATGGCACGCTATGGTAGATTTTGGTTTATTGAATTGATTTTCTTATTGTATGAGACGCGCTATGGTAGATTTTTGGTTTATTTCAGCGAGTCTAAGATAGCTTATATTCAATGGCTGACTTTTAATTTTATGCAGCCAAGCAATTTTACTTGAAAGTGTAAAATGCTTTCTTGACATCTCAATGGCTGGCTTTTAATTTTATGCAGCCAAGCAATTTTACTTGAAAGTGTAAAATGCTTTCTTGACATCTTGGCAAAGATTTAAAAATTTTAAATAAATTCGACACTATAAATGAATATCGCTAGGTACAGTAACGGTAGACTCTTAAGTAGACGCACACTTGCCAGACTCACGACGATAGATAACTGATTCTCATCACGCTAGTGTTGCCGAATACAGTATTGTTATGTATTATTTAACAACGATGATATTTACTTATAATTTGACTACAGAATGGATGTTTATATTAGTGCGGCGACAATGTGTCGACGATGTGTATGTAATAAGACGCGAAGAAATGACCCACTCCATTATGTTAGTCTGTATTGTCTTGTGGAAAGGTTTAACATGAAAAATTACCGGTACAATAAAATGTTGTTATAATTTTTATATAACGATTTTTTTAATAAAGCACACAACAAGTATTAGTGTACAGCTCCGGCCAAAATGTTTGTCACCTCACCGGATACGTTCGGCTTCCTTACAATACTCGGCTTCAGCATGCATTAGTTTCCTCGGTAACGTAGGCACTACTGTGCTTGCGCAGGGATCGTCCATTATGTAATTCACTAGCAACGAGGGGTAGGGTTCTGATAGCGGCGAGAGAACTGTGACGTGTTTAAAATGAATATTAAAGTTTTCATAGAAAACGAATGGC
>AYEL01073775.1:0-73083 GCA_000484575.1 Olivierus martensii
AAAAAAGTAATGCTGCGAGTGATAATACTTTAGAGCGATCAGTCTTGCCAATTTACCTCCCATGCTTTGCGTAACCCACCTCCCCTACATTGAATGCGTGTGGGACATGTCTAACGCACTCAATGAAGGCAGCTCGGTATGTGGATTGGAAACTGTAGCCGATCATGATTTCCGGTTTCCAGCACCTAGTTGAAAGCGACAAACATTTTGGCCGGAGCTGTACATATTGTTGCCATACTTTCGAAAAATCCCTAAAATATATCAAAAATTGAAAAGTAGTGTTTCCATACTTTTGAAAAATCCCTAAAATATATCAAAAATTGAAAATTCCTTGTTAGTGTATGTAGTGTTGTTATACTTTCGAAAAATCCCTAAAATATATAAAAAATTGAAAATTCCTTTCCTGCTATCGTCCCAATTAAGTGTTTAAATTATATATTAGTTTGGTTTCCATTCTTTGGCTAATGTCCCAATTAAGCGGAATCCACTGTATATATATTATATTATAAAACTGCTTATCAGTTGATATACGTTGACACATAAATCCTAATCGTTATTATTATTATACTCTTTTCGCTTTTTTTTTATACGGAGGTATTTAGATAGTTTCCAATTGGTATGATTGTACCGGTGAATACCGGCTGAATATCAGTGTTGTCTATATACTGTATGCATACATGTAAGGTGGAGTGGGGTAAGTGCACAGCGGTTTTTACAAAGTTGGGATTTAAATGAAGATATTTCAACCTATCGTATAGATATTTGGCAGGGTCATTAACAATGGCATTCCACAGCTAATACCGTTTAAATCATTTTTGAAAATTTTATATTTGCGACAAAATCTTACAAAATGTCAGCGATCACGCACTTAACCCGAAACGGGGTAAAGGCCTGTTTCCACTTACTCCGTGCGGACGGAAAAATGCGCTAGCGCAAATAGTCAGCGGCAAATGCGCGGCGCACAATCTGCTTAAATTGTTTCCACTCCCCTCTTACTGAGCTTAACCTTGAGCGATGACCTTGAACTTAGCATAGACAGAAATGGAAGCTAGAAACGATTTTTTAATTCTCCTGCAGGGGCAATATCTTGTCATAATCATATTAATCATTGATTTCTAAATATTTAATTTTACTAGAACACTTAAGTTTCCATATCTGTTCATTGAAATTACAGATTTTTATATTCACTATGGTTCTCAATGCTGTACAAGTGCCAGGAATTGCACTTGTACAGCACTGAGAACCATAGTGAATATAAAAATCTAATTTCAATGAACATATATGGAAACTTAATGTTCCAGTAAAATTAATCATATAAATCACTTCTATTCATTATTATATTCTAATAAGTAAATATTTGTTGTAATGTTGTATTATCTTTATGCTAAAAAAGTAAATTATTATTATTAATAATTTGATTTAATAAATTGAAATAAGTCATGAAACATAAACAGAATTTAATGTTGTTTATCTATCAATACTTTTTAACAACTTTCAGAAGTCCTCTTCATACTCCTCAGCAATCTTTTTTGGGAAATTTTTGAATCAATTACTTCTGTTACAGGTTGTAAAATAATAATTTCATTACCAAATCCACAGAAATGATGGAAAAAATATTATTATTTGCTTCATTCAGTTATAAAAGCTTCTTTTTTTGTCTAGTAATGTATTCCCAACGATCTATATATCGATATGTATTCCACATGTGAGCCGCCATCTTGGTTGTGCGCAAGCAGAAAGCAGAAATATCTACTACTGCTAGATGACAGCGTAAAGCGGATGGCGCACTATTTGTCTGCGCAGATTCATGTTTCCACAAGTGCGCTATACGCCACGCACTGAGAGTCGCGCACAGCTCATTCAGTGGAAACATAAGTGGAAACAGACCTTAAGAGTGTACGTGCAAGTTAAAAAAGTTTTGATGTTTATTAACGCACCCTAATTTGCACTAGCAGAATCAGGAACAAATCTACTATAAAATGCTTTTTACTGCATTAAGATAGGGTATTAATTTTAGAGTTATTCTTTGTTAAAGAAACGAGATTTGAACTCTTGAAATGTCAGAAGACAACTCCGTCCACCGATTTCGATCTGCTTTAATCTGCAGGTTGGGGGCCATCGAAAAGTGACTTCTGTAAAAGAGTTTAGGTCATTATCCCCTTTTATTAAAAATAAATATCAGGTAAATGTCATAAAGCCGGACCGCACCGCTTATATGCCTAAAAATTGCGCTGTTTCGATGAAAGCGGCGGTGTAGTGGCTAAGGTGCTTCCCTGCGGAGCTGAATGTTGTAAGTGCGAGTCTCGCTTGTCCACTTTGTTTTTTCAAGTGAATAAATTAAAACATTATTAGCAATAAAACTTCAGGTAAAAGTAAGTTTTTTTTTATCATAGTTACAATTTGGCAAAATCACTTTTCAATTATTGTTCCATGTCTTTCTCGCTTTATCTCTCTCACTAATTGCCGTAATTCACTATGCGTAGGGTGATATCTTAATAGCCATTTGCTCTGAAAGCCTCTTTATATATAGAGTAGTAGCAACTCGTCGAATTGTTGCCATCCCATACGTAACTATCACCAAAAAAACTTGATTTTATCTGAAGTTTTATTGCTAGTAATATTTTAATTTATTCACTTGAAAAAAAAAAAACAAAAAACAGTACACAAGCGTGACTCGAACTCACAATATTCGGTTCTACAGGCAAGCGACTTAACCACTACGCCGCCGTTTTGCTTCAAAGATATCTAATTTTTTAGGTAAATTAGTGTCGCGGTCCGGCTTCATGATATTTGCCCTTAATTTTTTTTTAAACGAAGGCATATTAACCTAAACCCTTTTACACTAGTCACTTTTCGATGGCCCCCAACCTGTATGTTAAAGCTGATCGAAATCGGCTTTAACATACAGGCAGGGGGATGAGGTTGTGTCCTCCCCTTGTGAAATTTGAGGGATGGTATAGTGAAATATGACAAAATGTTTTTTATCGAATAAAATAGTTTATATGAAAATTCTAATTGATATCTTTGTATTTATCAATCGTCATCTCTGACAACGTTCGTATGTCGTTCAATTCTTTTGAATAATCGCCCCTATTGGTTTTTCTGACGTAGCTGCGACCCATGTTATATGCTAGAAAAAGAAGTTAATAAATAGATTTAAATATAAAACACGAAAAAATTAAATTGAACGCGTTATGAGGCCAGAACAGCCTAATAGGCACTTACTCCATGGCGCTGTTAGGCACTTGCCCTAGATAACAATATTTACGGGACAAATGCTTACCACGGTTTTTCTCAAAAACATTTAAAATGTCAAAAAATATTGTTTATGTAATGTAAACCTTAATCAATATTCTTCGTACTTACTAAAAAAATATTTCCTAATATGAAGTTATCTTAAGAATTATTGCACTTTTAAAATGCTGTCAAAGTTTTGTTTGCTGTTCGGACGCGACGCGTTTGTAAAAGTCGACGTAAATACTAGATTCTCATCATTCATCGTGAGTTATCTATGTCGATAGATCGATATTAACTTGTTGTAGAATACTACAATATCAAATAGCAAAATTTCGATTATCTTATAATAAAAAAAGCTCTATAATGCACTTCCCCCAAGTACGCCCTTACCGCACTCCACCTTATATAAAAAGAATCTGACTAGTCTAACAAATCAGTCTCACTGCTGTAAAGACTTCTATACAAAGTAAGTTTTCTTCAATTCTAATTATTTAAGTGAAAAATTTCCTTTATAAACAATTTGCCATTTTTTTCTATTGAATATATTTTCCAATGAGTGCGGATTCAATTAGTATGACAATTTTTTACAACGCATTTTCTATACTCTACGGAATATTCCTATAGTATATTATTATTTCAAATATTGCTGTATCCATATAATACAATCAATATATGCTGTGTTTTTAAATTGGTTTCTAAATTAGAAAAGGAAAAGAGGGAGAAAAGGTTCTATTTAATAACGACTTAGCGTTGATTTCACCAAATAATATCTTACAGATGTGAAAAGCTGCTGAAAAACAGGCAAAAGTAAAAGAGAGGAAAAACCAGATTTATTATTCAATAAATCTGGTTTTCTTCTAAATGCCACATATAATTTGTTTCACTCATGAATAATCATGGAATTTTCCCAGGAATTATCTTCTTGATTGATCAAGTAAGATATTTCGATTCAGTTCAATGACTAGAAATTATAGGTGATTATATTTTAACAATACTATACACCTGCTATACAGGGTGAGTTTTTTATCTTGAGACAACGAAATATCTTAATTGGATCTCATTGTTTCGGAAAAAGTTGTAGACAAAAGTTGTTGGGTTTCGATGGGGCAATCAATTGGTGACCTTAAATCTGACCTTGACCTTGACCTTCAATGTCATTTGAGAGTCAAGTCAGTTTTTTTAAATGGGAAGACCTACTTTTGACCCCAGCAATGGAAAGAGCGGAAAATTTGACAATCGGATATACCCTTTACCTTAAGGTTTAGGTCAAAGATCAAGATTATTTGCAGGTCAAAAGATTTTTCCAATAGGAAACCATAATTTTTATCACATTTTTTAATGACCTTATTACTTTGACCTTTAAAAGCATTCACTACTTTTAGCATTACCCAGGAGTATCAACGTGGACGTAGTAATTTTCTGCTTTCTTTGGGGTGCTTGATTTCAATGAATCCCCTCGCCTCTCACTATCAGGGTTGGTTGTTTTTGGTGCATCACTTTACTTCTCACCGTTGCTTGATTCATTGGTTTTGGGGAAACATTTTATAACAAATGACCAAAACGATGCCCTTCCACTTCAATGCATTTGTTGAAAAATGCATTGAAAATCGGATTAAAAATATGTGTTTCTGTTTAATTTCACAATAGTGAGAGGCGAGGTGATTCATTGAAATCAAGCACCCCAAAGGGAGCAGAAAACTATTACATCCATGTTATTACTCCTGGGTAGTGCTAAAAGTAGTGAATGCTTTTAACGGTCAAAGTAATAAGGTAATTAAAAAATGTGATAAAAATTATGGTTTCCCATTGGAAAAATCTTTTGACCTGCAAATAACCTTGATCTTTGATCTAAACCTTAAGGTCAAGGGTATATCCGATTGTCAAATTTTCCGCTCTTTCCATTGCCAGGGTCAAAAGTAGGTCTTCCCATTTAAAAAAACAGACTTGACCCTCAAATGACATTGAAGGTCAAAGTCAAGGTCAGGTTTAAGGTCACCAATTGATTGCCCCTTCGAAACCCAACAAGTTTTGACAACTTTTTCCGAAATAATGAGATCCAATTAGGATATTTTGTTGTCTCAAGATAAAAAACTCACCCTGTATAATGATAAGTTACGATTTTGACGCCATTCTTTATAAAAAAAAAAGAGGACAGAAAAAAAGAGATTTTATTTTAAATTCTTAAATTCAGAAACGTTTTATTTATATTAAGATTATATAAAACATTTAGGAAAAATTTTCGGATATACGAGGAAAATTCTTATCCTCAGTGTCCCTCATCAATTTGAAATAAAAATATATTACTGCTCTACATAAAGAAAATGTACGATTTACAATTCCTCTCATACAGGATGAGCGAAATGCCACGCAATTCAAACTTTAAATACATTGTAAAACTGGCAGTTTAATTTAAAAATCATTTTTAAATATGTTTTTTTTTTGTTTATGACAATATCACAATTAGCAACACTAAGATCTTGCTACTAGATCTTAGTGCTATATCACACTACCAGTCAACAATGGACAGAACAGGTATCATTGTATTGAATCAGAGCAATGATGCATTTCATGCAGGAACGTCTCCCGAAAATGAGTTACTAAACAATATATACAGTAATCCCTCGTTTAATGCGGTACTTACACAACGCGGTTTATAAATTTTATTCTCGAAGACAGCGATGAGGATTAAAAATGCTTTTTATTCCATCTGTAGTAAATTAATGGGTTACGAGTAATGAAATGCAAGTACAATTTTTAATTTTTATAATTTAAGTTTTTTATGTTTTCTTAAGTTACATGAATGATTTGATTTAAAAAAAATTTTCTTATTGCATATTTTATTTTGTTTTTGTAATTAAAAACAAAAAAGACTTCAGAACCTAACTCCATTTTTGATGTAATGTGAGTCTCGTATAACGCGATTCGTTTAACGTGAAGTTTCTGTGCAATTAACCGTACCGAGTAATGAAATGCAAGTACAATTTTTAATTTTTATAATTTAAGTTTTTTATGTTTTCTTAAGTTAAATGAATGATTTGATTTAATTAAAAAATTTTCCTATTGCATATTTTATTTTGTTTTTGTAATTAAAAACAAAAAAGGCTTCAGAACCTAACTCCATTTTTGATATAATGTGAGTCTCGTATAACGCGATTCGTTTAACGTGAAGTTTCTGTGCAATTAACCGCATTAAATGAGGGATTAGTGTGGGAAATTTGTTTGATACATTGATATCTATAAAAGCAGCTAAAAAAATATCTTCTTGACATGTGGTGTACGATTTCGATTTGAAATCACTCTTAAGAATAAAGACGTGAAAGATAGTGGATGAAACTAGAGCAGATTTTAATATATCCTTCTTGGCATTAAATACATTTCTCCATTCTTTCTCAATTTTTATTTTTATGTTCACTTTAATTGCTTGCTTATCTCCAGATTTCTTGAGAAGTAAACCCTAGGAGGCCTAAGCATATATAATATCACAGTACAGTATATGTCATTAAAAGAAACATGGCACTATTTCTTTATCAAAGACACGTTTCTATGTAAATTCATTTTCATTTACTGAGAAACATGTTCTTTCGACCATTTGATAGTTCATTTGTAAACATTTTTTCAATATTAAATAAATAAAATAATTATATAATGAAAGCTAAAAATGCAATAAAAAAAATTAGAGCTAAAAAAGATATTGCTGTCCCAAAAAAAAATGAATCTCAGCTGTACAAAACGCAGAAATTTTTTTTTAGCAAATACTGGAGGTAAAAAGCAAAAACAAATAAAAGCCGATAAACATAACAAGATAAAAGCAATCTTGAACTTACAGAGAGAATTTGCTAATTATTTTTTAAATCTCCATTCTGATTCACTAATAGATGCACAACTCACTCAAACTTCTTATTTTGGTTACATAATAAGATTTTTTTTAGCAAATACTGGAGGTAAAAAGCAAAAACAAATAAATGCCGATAAACATAACAAGATAAAAGCAATCTTGAGCTTACAGAGAGAATTTGCTAATTATTTTTTTAAATCTCCGTTCTGATTCACTAATAGATGCACAACTCACTCAAACTTCTTATTTTGGTTACATAATAAGAAGTTTGTGTAATTCTTGAAGTAAAGCTTTTAATTCTAAAAGCTTTATATTAAGATCATTACTGGAGGCAGTATTTTCGGAGAAAGATTAAAGATCAACTATCCACTCAAATCCACTGATACATACTTGTTAGTGCAGGCAAGTGATGTATAAAATCATTCACTCACTGAACCACTATGTCAGTTACAAAGGAAAGATTTTCTTGCTTTACAACTTTAGTTACGTCATCAGATATTATCAAATATCTATTTCAAGCGGCGTCATTTTAAGTTTAATATGCTCAGTTTAAGTATAGCGCTATCTATTGGGAAACAAAATTTTAATCGGATCGTTCAAAGTTCAAATTAAAAACTATTGTGCATATCTATATAAAATTCTGCTTATCGATTGATAACATAATCTTTTGCCAATGTAAGCAGAGCAATAAAAATGCATGACGTTATGTCGAGAATTTCATATTTTTATCAATCGCTGTTTCGATACAATTACAGGTATTGCCAATGTAAGCAGAGCAATAAAAGTGATTGACGTTATGTCGAGAATTTCATATTTTTATCAATCGCTGTTTCGATACAATTACAGGTACTTCTCGACTTTACAAGTTAATTTGATCCCGGAAATTGCTCGTAAACTAAGAGCTCGTAAATCAAGAATCACTTTCTCATATACGTAATGTTAAAATCAGGGATTCGGTTCTCAGCATGCAATTTCATCACAATAAAATTAAGTAATGACCAATGAAATCAATTATTTATGATTAAATAATTTATTTATATAAATAAATGAAAAAATAGCGTTTAAAATCAAACAAATTATAATTACACTTGGTCGTCGATTTACGATCGACTTCCGTTCTGACTGACAGGTCGTAAGTCGATCTGGTAGTGTGTCGGACATGTATTTAATAACAATATTCACGTACAACAAATCTTGAAAGCAATTGAATGTATGTGAGAGAGAGAGGGCACTGCCAGCATATGTGGGAGGCCTATGTTGCCAGATCCCATAGTTATTGTACACGCAGTTGTCTGATTTATTATTAATTTATTTATTTTTTTGTGGTCGAGTCGCATAGGTCGTAAGTCGACGACCAAGTGTATAAATAAATTATTTACGTCATATAAATGTTTAATAATGAAAAATAAAAATTCTTTTTTAACACAGGTTATGCGCTTTTATACAGATGAACCAAAATCTTAAGCATAAATCAGGAATGGAAATTATTTGCATCATATGCCAGCAAAACTAGAGAGTACATTATTTCTGCTTTTCGGATGCCATTTTTTGATTTTTCCGATTCCATAGAAGACGACGGAGTTTTTGTTATAAACTCAGTCATACTGTATGTATTACTACGTATTTGGTTTGAAATTATTACATTACATTGGCAATTATTGCAATTAAAGTTTTATATTTTCAATATTTTTGATATTCCATATTTGAAAAAAACTCAATCTCAGGAATTCGTTAAGCAAGAACTATCTGTATTTTAATTTCTTTTATTGTTCCTCATATATTGTAACTTATAAATTACTGTTCCGATTTTCTTATTTTAGGAAATTATATAAAATATGCTCTATGGACAAATTTACCGCCTACTTTCAAGAAAATTAGAAAACTTGGGGACAAGAATTGCTAAAGATGTTATATGGTTTATAATTATTCCTTTTTTCGTTACTGCTTTATTGGCAACTGGATTCCAGAAACTGACATTTGATTTTACTGATCAACTTTATATTCCATATGGAAGCGACACAGATAAATACAGATCGGAGTTGAAACAATTGTTTCCTGATAATTTTGTGGATTTCGATCCGAACAGATTATTAGAAATCGGAAGTTACGCTTCTGTTATAATTACAGCTAAGGACGAGAGATCGTTACTCAGGCCAAAGATTTTTAGTGAAATACTGCAGATAGATCAGGAAATTTGTAACATCACCGTTTACGTAGACGACACCGATTGGAACTATCAAGATCTTTGTGCTAAGAACACTGGAAAATGTTTCAAAAACAAAATTTTATCAATAAGTGATAAAATTGCTGATGTTCAGAATGAAACTTTCTTATTGAAATATCCTTTTGAGAAAAATAAAAACAGCGAAATAAATGCATTATCTTTAGGAGGTATTGATGTCGATAAAGATGGAAATATTCTTTCCGCCAAAGCTTTAAGATTATTTTATTTTCTGGATAATCGAAGTGAAAGAAAAGCGATTACCAAAGAATGGGAAGAGGCATTCATCGAAACAGTAGGAAAGGCAAAATATTCAAATGTCAGGATTGAAAGGGATGCTTTCGTATCAAAAGAACAATTAAAGAAACAAAATATCCTTGTTGGCATCAAATACATTTCTCCATCCTCAATTTTTATTTTTATATTCACCATAATTACCTGCTTGTCTCCAGATTTCTTGAGAAGTAAACCCTGGACAGGTATAATATCAATAACAACAACTGGAATGAGTGTAATTTCTGGATTTGGCATATTATTATATATTGGAATACCTGTAACTACCATAACAATAATTGTTCCTTTTCTGATTTTGGGTAAGTTTTTTCATCATCATCATCTTTTTAAAATTAATTATATTCATAAATCAATCGAATTAGTTTTAGAATATATTGTTATTAATTTTTTTTCTTTCAACAAAAATCACAATAAATTTTAAGCAAAACATCTATAGCACATTATTTTACTCTTCTTACATTTAATTAAGAAAATTGAATCCTGTTAATAATAAATTTCTATTTTTAATATTTTTCTAGATCGCCATATTTTACGATATAGAAACGTCAAGATTATTTTGTCATGGTCATTACAATCCCGCGATTTTCAATTTTTTAAAGCTTTTTATTGTTTTTAATAGATTAAATTTTATTTATGTCGTCATGGTCATTACAATCGCGATTTTCAATTTTTTAAAGCTTTTTATTGTTTTTAATAGATTAAATTTTATTTATGGTAATTTTATTAATTGATTAACTTGTTTTTATATAATGTAGGAATAGGTATGGACGATACATTTATTATGCTATCTGCTTGGAAGAAAACAGATACGAAGAAATCTGTGGAAAGACGAATGGGCGAAACACTCACTGAATGTGGAGTGTCAATTACTCTGACATCAGTCACCAATATTGCATCGTTCACTACTGGTGCTTTGATAACAAGTTTACCTGTTCACAGGGTCTTCTGCATTTATATGAGTACTTGCTTAGTATTTGACTATATATATCAAATGACATTTATAGTAGCTGTCTTGGTTTTGTGTGGAAAGGCAGAGGAACGGAAGCTAAATTCACTGCTATTTTTACCACTAGATATAAATTCTGAATCGGGTGAGTTAAAATTTAATAATCATAGTGAATATTTATTGATTGTGAAAATGCGTGGAATCATTAAATTTCACGTGATCTATGATAAAAACAGCTTTTTCGATAGTAACAAACTAATAATTCTATATTTTCTAGAAAGACAAAAAAAAAATAAATATTTCAAATATATAGTTTTTTTTAATATTGTTTATAGGGCAAAAATAAATCGTGCATCGATTGTTTTAAATTAAAAATTGCTGCTATCATTATAATACAAGATAAAAAATGAAACTGGAAATTAAAAAATTAAGATGTTTATTATTCACCTAAATAACAATTGTGAAGTCCATGGGGGTTTTAAATGATATTTATTTTTTGTTTCGTCATTCCACTTCTGACACCTTTTGTGAGGTCGAAAAACTGCGAGTGCATCCAACTAGTATTGAAACGTCAGATCCTGACACCATGAGCAATTTAGACCGTGTTTCTCCAGCACGGTAAAGGTTATCTATCAATAGATGAGCGCAAATCAGGATGACGTCCAAGAAAGTCGGAGCAGCATGGATAAACAATGCGTCAAGGATCCAGAATTGAAGTGAAAGCACAGAAACAATCGACAACTAAACTATATATATATAATTAAACAATATATCATTTATTGATTAAAATAATAATTAATTAATTAGAAAACAAATATAGGGTAAATCGACGACAAAAAAATAGAACAAAAACTAACAAAATAACGAATAAAGCTAAACGAAATATTCTAACTTTAATGAGGCTTCAGTATAGTTTAATGCGAGAGACCCATAAACATACTTATGAAAAACTTTTCTTTTTCATGTTTTTCTTAGTTTCTTTTCCGAATAATATTTTCTTTAGGTTACTTGAACCGAAGGTAAAAATACTGATGAACACAAGACAAGGGTACTTATGTCTGTGGTTGGACATTAATCCAACCACAGACATAAGTAGAAGAGGAGAGCTGAAGAAGGAAAAAGAGCCAAAGCCAGAACAAACACACTGTGAAAACTGTTTAAAATTTTCTTATTCTCTTTTTACTGTTATTTTCTTTAAATTTTTCAAATTGAAAAAAGCTTCAAATCGAAATTATACTCTTTATTTGACAAGGGAGGTTTCTAGCAGGTTGACACAGAAAATTGGCAGAAAAAATTATGCTGGTTTACATTTGATCGGGTTGTTTGCTCATTTGAAGTCATTGGCGATAGTTTCTAGCAGATTGACACAGAAAATTGTCAGAAAAAATTATGCTGGTTTACATTTGATCGGGTTGTTTGCTCATTTGAAGTCATTGGCAACCTGTTTCTCTCTTACAAGGGGAGGTTCAGACATTCGGGTAACCGATTTTTTTGAAATTTTGCATACTTTTCATTATAAAATGTAACTTTTATATAATTAAAGTTAATGTTTATTTCATAATTGTAATGTAAAATTTACCATTTTTCAATATTTTTCTATTCCCATTTTCGATATCTTTCATAAAAAAATCATACTTTTCCATTTCTATTTTCGGAATTTTCCATAAAAATAGTGCTTTTCCAGTTTTGTTTTCGGAATTTTTCATAAAAATAGTACTTTTACATTTTTATTTTCAGCAATTTTTTATAAAAAATAATGAGATATTCATAAAATCATAAAGCATTTTTTGTAAAAAAAACGAATTGATACTTATATCGATTTTATTCAAAATAAATTATTCTGACATCAACTTTTATAATTTATAACATTGAATTTATTTTTCGATTTTTCTGGACTAAATGAAGAAAAAATAAAAAAATGACAGAAGTCTTCTAATCAAGTAAGTGCCACTAAAGAAAAATGATCAAAAATTAATGTTATAAAATCTCAGGAAATTTCTCTATGGACGTGCAACATCAAATTCGATCTAGTGAAAAATAATACTGCTAAGAAAGTTAAATTAGATTATCTGTTTCGAACATTAATAGATTTTTCACAATTCTAAGAAATCAAGTATGATTTAATCCATATCAAAAATTTTTTTTTTTTTAATTTTATTTTAATAATAGTAACTTGAGTACTTTACCAGAATAATTTCTAAATTGATAAAAAGCTTCAAATCCGGTTCCATCAAATCTGTCATTTGATTTAAAAGTTACTCTAAAAAAGTCTCCTTCTGACTCAATTACTCTTGGTTTCTTTAAACCGCAGTGTCTGGGGATCTTTCTGTCAACTGTTCTAAAATTAGAAAATTCCACATAATCGCTGGCTGTCTCAGTTGTACATCTGAAAACAAAGAAAAAAAATTCGTTAATAGATGAAATTTATTAATATTCAATGAAAGTACTGTTTGCAATTCAATATAATGTCATTCGAGAGGAATGAGAGCATTCTACACTTTATGATAAACTAGATAATCTAATTTGATGCGAAAATCGGTTGATGAATAAACATTCTACGATTACTCGAATATATTAAATGCTTTAAAAAGTTTTCTTACGGTGTAACTCCTTCCACATCAAAATAAGCGAATGTGATATGAACTCGTTCGTTTGGCTTTCCATGAAAGAAATAATGGCACTCTGTATCTCTCGGATAGTATCCTGGCCAATTTGGTGACGTAAATGAACCGTTTGATCGTTCTGTACTGTTGAATATGAATCCACACACTATAAAATATCACAATGGTTAAAAATATGATGTTATTTTTATTATCCAATGGGGTATATAAAAACATTAAATCAATAACAGTAAAGTTCAAGCCTCGTTAAATTTTTTTTCTACACTGTAACAATCGCACAGAAAATATAACTAAAATTTTATGTGAATTTCTTTATTTCATCATTTTACAGTTAACAAAGATTATGAGATTTCTAGCAATTACAAAGTTAGTTTCATCTTATTTTAGTCGAACGTTTATTATGGAGAGCACGATCTCCAGTTGATTAACAAATAAATAACTTGTACCAAAGGAGACTATCATACTTAATAGAAAACTGTTACTACGAATAATATAAAGGTTGTATATTAAGAAAACAAATTAACATAAAAAAAATTATTTATTACGATAACGAATATTCCTATATTACTTATTATTAATAAAATTATCAAGTGATTATAATTGATTAAATGCAATCTATAACGAAATATTTTTTTTGCAGAAGAAATACATCATTTTAATTTATTCTAGTCAAGTTTGTTTATTTTCTAGTTTCTGAAAGAAAAAAAAAAAAAATATGATGAAGTCTTTCTGAGTTTCAGTCCAAAAATCCTATTTTAATTTTCTTTCGATTTACAAGCTGTCAACAAGGATAAGACAGAATGTTTCGCTGGGATGGATTTGAAACTTTTCTATTCTATAACTGTCAGTACGTAGATAAATCGATCTAAAAAAAAGTAGATTAATAGAATTCTTGATAAAATGAATATTTTATATTTCAAGTCAATAATATGGGATTCAATATAATATTACAACTGTCGAAGTTATAATTGAGTCAGAAAACTCTTATAACTGAAAGCAGAAAATTTCATTTACTAGCAGGATTATTTAGAGTTTGAATCTTTTCTTTTAGTAATTACAATATTCATAGTTTTTATATACTCCGACGTGTAAAAATGCCTTAATTGAAAATTTATAAAAAATTTTTAGAATAAAAGGAACATGCCATAAAATAAAATTGTGCAATTTACCTTTCTCTCAGTTGATTTATTTTTAACTTTTTTTTTTTTTAATTTGTTGAAGTCAACTGTACTACAAAAGTACATTTAGACTAATTCTCTAGCCGGTGAAAGATCGATAAACAAGAAACAAATGAAAAATAAATATAGAGATAATTCTTAAATAATCAGAACTTTTTTAATTAAATATCGTTTTTTAAAAAATACATCAGAAACTGTTCTTTTATTTCTTAATAATAAATAATTTTATCAAGTTTTAAAAATATTTAAAATTTATATCAGAAGAATTAGGAATGAAGAAACAAGAAAAATTAAGTAGAAAAAGAATGAACATCCTGGAAAATTGGCAAACTCTAGAATGTAATTAGGAAAGACTTAATTAGGAAGACAACAAAACTTTCTTTAAAGACGTTGAGAAGCAACTTCCTTGTAGATTAAAAAAAAAAATAATAAAATAAAAGAAAAAAATTAAAAGAAAATATTCTCTTGGGAATTCTATTCGTAAACTGCACTTGGAGATGTTTCATTACAAACGACAATAAATATAAAATTCTGAAAACTAAAAATTCTGAAAGTTGTTTAAAATTTCCAACAGATGGATAAGACATTAATCCTCGAAATCCAAATTTTATTTAGAATTAATCTGGGGTAGAATTTTTTTCATCTGAAATATTAAAATATTTTAAAATTAATTTCCTGTTAAGGGAAAAGAAAAGCTCGACTTTCATTTATTATACAAAAATACTGAAGATTTCGAAAACAAAAAATAGTAAAATTTTATATTTTTTTTTTTCGTTGCAGATGGCGGACTTTCCATTATCCACGAATTTCCAAAACTTTATTTACTTTAAAATTTAATACATGACACATAAATAGAATACAAAAATCTCATTCTTTTATATCCTTTAGCACGGTGTTATTTTACAGTATTACAAAAAAAAAAATATAAAATATAAAAGAAAAAAAATACTGTATTCTAAATGAAATATTGCTCGGTTCTTCTTATAAAAGAATTAGAAAATCCTTTTTTATATAAAAAGAAACTGAAATATTTGAACTATTTTAACAGGATCCGTACAGAAAAATAATTTTAGATATCCTTAGGGTAAAACAAACTCCATTATTCTGACATAGAGACGGTCAGATTCCATTATTTTACACAGAATCCGTTTTGAGAAGCTTCAGATCGTTGCAAAGCACACTTCGGATACAATAAATATTGTAAAAATATGGATGGTACGAGGAGAGAACCATTATCAAACTTACGCATCAATATTTGATGTTTTATACATTTTTGGTCTAGAAAATCTTCTGTAAATCTTATTTCCAGACTGTTTAGATCAAGCTTAGAGAGAAGGATAATACAATAAAATGACTTAGGATTTATTGAAGAATATACAAGATTGTTATCGCAAGTAAATCTATTGTCACTTAAAATATATATACACATATATATTTTAAAACAAAAATTTTACAATTCTATTTCAGAAATGCATAATTTATAACTTACTCATGTATTCAGCAGAAAAATATTCGAAATTAAATAGAAAAATTGTAAATTCTTTTATAACTTATATTTAATAAAAATAAATATATGATGTAGTAAAAAGTAAAAAGACTTAAATCGTGGCAGAATTCATATTAATCGATTATTAAGTGTCATAGTGACTATATCAACTTTCAATAGTTCAATACTTTAAAGATGTAACTACTAACAAGTAAGTTTCATTAATGCTCAAAATATTTTTAACTACGTGTATTGTTGTTTAAATTATATAAAAGTAAAAGTTTAGGAAGTATTTATCGGATTTATTCTACGATAAGATCCTTTCAAAAAGTTGCTAAAATTGAGTTTATTTCTTCTGCTGAATAGCACCACTACTTCTAGCAGTCATAGTCACCCTTGTAGAAAGTTAATCCTGTATCCAAAAGAATTTGTCCCTGGAGAATAAGAAAATAGTTTGCTAACATGGACAACTTTCACAAATACTTCCGGAATTACATAGTATTATCGCTCTATCCGACTTCTAGATGGATTTAGTGCCACTGCTATGATCCACCAATCTTACCCTTTAATGGTATTTTTTATGTTTTATTTTTAAACTCAATATAAAAATTATCACGAATTAATACCGATAATAACATTTATTTTCAAATTATTCGACTGTTTGGAAATTTTTAACGTCATGTTAATCTATAATTTTGCTTAAACAACTTAATTAATTTTATTAAATGTTAAAAGATAATTAATGGTGAATAAAACTGTTCCAGTTATAATTATCCTATTTCTGATAAAAATTAAATTTTAATTAAATTTAAAGATTACATAAAGAAATTTTTTATCATTTTTAAATGAAAAAATAATAATTTCGAAAATTTTAATAATGATAAATTGTGATAAATATATTGTATTTTTAAAATTACTACTTTCTTCGAAATTTATTTTTTTTTTGCTAATAATTAATTCACCATTTTAATTTTCATTATAAAATTCCGAGAGAAGACAAAAATTTAATATTAATTTAATTACGTGCACAGCTTATTTATATTTTTCTCAATATAAAAAAAAATAAATTCAGAAAAGTACGTTCAATATGTAAACTAAGATTTCAAGAACTGACTACATAAACAGAATTTCATTGCTCTCAGTAGTTTGTTTAAGGCAAAGTATATTTACGAGCCAATATTTGTGCTCAAAACTCTCCTGGAAGAAATTTTATATAAAGTTAAGATTTCTTCCAGACGAATATCATCAACTGTTAGAAATGTTTTTACATAAATTTATATACAGTATATGCTAATAATTATATATTACAGTAATTCCTTAAGATGCAATACTTTAATGAAAAACTAGTATATTTAAGATATATACTAGTATAAAAAACATTTTATAATATCTAAATACAAAATTATATAAATATATGTTTACATACTGAAGGTCTATGAGAACAGATATTTATATAAGTAACTTTATATAAGATATTTATATAACTTTAGCAGTATTGTAATATGAAATCAATACTTTCATTAAAAGTTTTTTAAAATATTAAATTTCATACATTAAGAACACCCACATTTAAAATTTATTTTTCAGTCGTTTCATAAAAGAATGAATAATAATATATTGCAATTTATATATATTTATTGGTTTTCATTAAATTATTTAAATAAGATTTTTGACATATATGTATTAAAATTACTTGATAAGAATTTTAAAATTGAATAAATGCAGAGATAAGAACCAAATGTTATAATTTCATCATCAATTTTAGGAAAATTATAAGGAGAGAAAAAAAATTATCTGTCCCATCACTAAAAGCAAGAAAAAAAAATTGAAAATACAGAAAGGCAATAATAGAGTAACAAATGTATAAATTAGAATATTAGATGCGAATTATTATGTTTATTAAAAATTGAATAATATTAAAAAACGAAATTTATATTTAATCAATAATGTACTGCATACGATAACTTATTAAAATGTCGAAAACAGCTTTAAATTCTTTTCAGAATTTTTGCATATGAATAAAACGAGATAAAATTTTAAGGTTTGAAACCAATCTAAAATTACGAAAATAAAAAAAAAAAAGAGAAGATATTGGTTCACAATAATTTCATAATAAAAACTTTTCTGAATTTTTCGAATTTCGAATGCATTTTATTTAACGATCTCCCTAGAGTTTTTAACGTGTTTTTTACTCTCAACCTTGTAAATGCTTATTTTTCAGATGCAGGAGCAGTAATAACACTCAAACAGAAAAGACTACATATGGATGATGATTGATCAATACATGTTCCAAATGCAATGACTCGGTTAGGTGAAAAGTCTCTGCAATATTTCATAAAGTAATAGAAATGCGATCGCATTTCTATTGCTAACATGTGAACTGATGTCATGCAGTCACATCTGGTCTTTGTAGAAGATATCACGATTTTTTGGTTTCCGAAAAGGATATATATTGTTATTGCATTCCAGAAAAATTCCATAAACTGTAGACTTCGTAAAGTGTAAGTAAAGAAGATAATGGTCAACTTTGCCATCTTTATGACATATTGACATTTCAACTTTTATTGAATCGTTATTACTTCTGTTGAAATTTCCACTATGTACTGTACTTTAAATTGCATTAAAAGTTTATAGTTATATATAATAAACTATAAAATTCTTTCGAAGGTTTGACATTAAAAATATTTGGTGTTAAATCTTAAAATGTGAAAATTCTATCTTTATTTACTAAATAATTAAACTCGTTAATCTAATTTCTTATCGAGTTTTCTTGTGATTTAAACGATTTTTCAGAGAAAATTCAATTCAAGTTTATTTTTGCTATAAGCTGACTTGCAATGGCAGAAGTTTTTTTCTCAAAAATAGGATATTAAACAAACTTTAAGTAGTTCTTTCGTATAAAGTTGTAACTGTCGGCTTTAAGAAAAAATTTCTTGAAAAAAATATATATAATATTTGCAATGGTTATTCCTGTTTTATGTACATTTAAACGAAAGGCAATTTTTATTAATATCATAAATTATTTTAAATAATTTACCTATTTTAATAATTTCAATTTTAGATCTTCAAAAACTTTTAAAACTTTTGAATTTCATATTAAAATATTTTTAATTCTAATATTTTTGAATGTTTGTATAAACATTTATTATTAAAGTCATTTAAATAACACTTTCTAATGGTGTCAATAGATAAAACACTGTATTTTTGCTATAAGCTGACTTGCAATGGCAGAAGTTTTTTCTCAAAAATAGGATATTAAACAAACTTTAAGTAGTTCTTTCGTATAAAGTTGTAACTGTCGGCTTTAAGAAAAAATTTCTTGAAAAAAATATATATAATATTTGCAATGGTTATTCCTGTTTTATGTACATTTAAACGAAAGGCAATTTTTATTAATATCATAAATTATTTTAAATAATTTACCTATTTTAATAATTTCAATTTTAGATCTTCAAAAACTTTTAAAACTTTTGAATTTCATATTAAAATATTTTTAATTCTAATATTTTTGAATGTTTGTATAAACATTTATTATTAAAGTCATTTAAATAACACTTTCTAATGGTGTCAATAGATAAATTGTTGTCTTTGATGTTAGTATTTATGATACTCGTACGAATAAGAGTTCTTAAAAAAACTAGACAATTTATTTAATATAACAATTAACATAATACTTGTAGTTTGTCCGAAGTCAATAGATAAATTGTTGTCTTTGATGTTAGTATTTATGATACGAATAAGATTTCTTAAAAAAAAAAAACTAGACAATTTATTTAATATAACAATTAACATAATACTTGTAGTTTGTCCGAATTTCGATATTCATTATTCAAATTACAATTTAATATTCATGCAAACTGTAGGAATATGAAATATTTTGATTAGTTTTTTGACATTAAGTAATTTGTTCATTTATTAATGATATTACTTCTGTTAAAATTAGTAATAATTCCATTTGAATAAAAACAATTATCAACTGTTTATAGAATTCTCATTTTGCAAATGCGATTTTCGGAAAATAGAAATCATATATATAACTTTTTGTCAATGAAATATTTTGATTAGTTTTTTGACATTAAGTAATTTTTTCATTTATTAATGATATTACTTCTGTTAAAATTAGTATGAATTCCATTTGATTAAAGACAATTTTAATATTAATGCGAAAAAATATTATCTAGAAGATATTTTAAAATTAGAGAAATTATCTTCAAAATTATCAGTTTTTATATTTGTTTAATATGAAGTTCTTAATGCTGATTTCGAAAATTTGCCATAGAACTGTTTTTAATTTTTCTTTTGCCATACTTTATGAAGAACAGTTAAATCAATTTAACTAAAATATTTTATAAAAATTTCTGTCAACTGTTTATAAAATTCTCATTTTGCAAATGCGATTTTCGGAAAATAGAAATCATATATATAACTTTTTGTCGTATGTCTGAAGTCTGTCTATCAGCACATTTCTCGAATAAATATTATCCAATTTGAATAAAATTTACATACGTTATTTCAGATACAATACAGAACTAACAAAAATGATCATTGTGGGAAAAATATTATTGATGTAATAAGAAGAAAATGTTCATAGATCCTAGGAAGATATTATCCAATTTGTGCGAAATTCACAAACATTATGTTATTTCAGATACAATACAGAACTAACAAAAATGATCATTTTGGGAAAAATATTATTGATGTAATAAGAGGAAAATGTTCATAGATCCTAGGAAGATATTATCCAATTTGTGCGAAATTCACAAACATTACAGGTATCCTCTAGAAAATAAAGTTTGCTGAAAACGATCGAAATCGAATCATTATTACGTCAGTAAAAAGAATCGGAATTGGATCATTATTACGTCAGCAAAAAGTATCAAAATCAAATCATTATTACGTCAGTCATAATAATTTGAAATTTAATAATTTTGAATTTTCAAAAAAATATAAAATTAAATAATTGAACTAATTAGTTAATATCGATGAATCGATCTTAAAATAACTAGTTCGATTATTCGATTTTAATTACAGTTTGTTAACTATAATTAATACAAGTTAGTTAAAATCTATGATTCGATCTTAACTAATCTTTTTAATTATAGATCAAATTTTATTTGATATAAGTAGATTTCTTTTATATTAAGAATAAATTTTTATCTGTAAAAGCTATTTTATTATATTGAAATTATTAAAATTTTATTATTTTGGTTTCATAACATATCCAAAATAATTTTTTAGAATTCAAAAAAATATTTTTACTTGAAACTTACATTTTTATAGATATTTATTTTATTATATTAAATATTTAAACTTTGTTATTATCTATACAAATTTATAGATTACACAAAAAATTTTTCATATAAATAGATCTTTAAAACAATTCAGCTTTTTAAATATTCTTAAATAAATAAAAGACAATACATTATAAACATTCGATTACTTATACTATATGCCTTTATTTTGCATTGAAAAATGCAAAATAAATCTCAATAATTATTCAAGATAAACTATAAAATTGCTACATATCAGAGAAAATTAGTAGCTATTGAATAATCTCGGAGAAAAATTTAATTCAATGAAAGCTATTTATACTTTATAGCAGGGCTGTCCAACCCGCGGCCCAATACAAAATTGTAAACTTCTTAAAACATTGAGATTTTTATGTACTTGTATTTTTTTTTTTTAAATTCGCCGTAACATCATCAAATATCCCACTAATAAAGAAAAAGAAATGTTTCATTTTTTTACTGAAAATATATAAAAAATTAATGACGTTTTTATTATTTAAATACCTACTATTTACAGTTCTTATTTCAACGAAGACTTCTTAACCTGCTCAATGATTTTTAAAAAATTTCTGAACGAAAAGAAGTCAAAGATTATTATACTACGACATTTTTTTTTTATTTGTCATGATGGATAACATATATTATATATTATTTACTAACTGTTTTGCTTAATAACTATCGTTAGAATTAGTATATTTTACGTGCGGTCCGAGACAATTTTTTTTCTTCAAATGTGGCCCAAGGAAGCCAAAAGGTTGGACATCCTTGCTTTATAACCTTCAAATGAAAGTCCTGGAGTCTGAATACTTTTAAACAGTTTTGAGACTTTCACATTTTTTTCCTTAAAAAGAAAATATTCTTTATGTTTGTTGAAAGATGAGCTTTCGCACTCATTTTTCAACAAACATAAAGAATATTTCCTTTTTTTTTACAATCTTATCCTTATTTAACCTTGCATGAATTCATTTCTAGAAAATAAATAAACTAAAAGAAACACTTTATATATGCTTAAGAATTTTAAACATTTCACTTTTATTAAGTACACTACTATAGCATAGAAATAATTTTAAATCTTACTACTATCTTTGCCATTAATAATACTCTTCTACAAGCGATGCATAGAAGGAATTTTTATCGCTATCACTGGAATATTTTGTATATAAATCAAATATTTAATCAGTAATTCTTACGTAAACAAAATATTGCTGAAACTTTTATATCGTTGATTAAATTATATTTAAAGAAATAGTTCAATGTATCTGATATTTTAATCCATTAGTTCAATTACGATGGCTCATGGACCAAAAAATTAATATACGTCGAATAAAAAATCCTACAAACAATTGTTGATTGTTATCTTAACGCAATTCGCATAAATATAAATATTTATTCAAATAATATATTCTCATGTTTCATATTTGTAATTTAATCTATTGATTCTAAGAGAAGCATTATCAACAAATTGAATAGGATGCAGGAATGCATAATAAATATTCCTCTTCCTCTAGGATATGTAGTAAATAAAAAAATGTTTTATAAATATTTGTTTAATTTTATTAAAATTTTAATAATATCTGTTAATAAATATATAATGTTGGGATAATTAAACAACTATAAAAGTTACCGTGTTAATTATTTCATTTAATTGCGAACAAGGATATTTATATTAGATTATTAAAATAAATTAATGAGTTACGAGGAATGAAACATTTATATGTTCTAACTATATCATTATAATATTTTTAAATAAAAAATAAATGAATATATTACATGCATACTTTTGGAAAAATTCCACACAGAGATAAACTTTATTAAGTTTGCTCTGGATCCTAACTAAATAAATTAAACTAAACTTTGTTGTATAGTATATCTGTACTGTACTCACAAGCTCGTTTATAGATTCCAAGTTGCATACTCATCGTAATGCATTTACCACTTCAAACAGAGCTCATTTTGTAGTCGTAAATAAATCAATCGAGTTACTATAAAATTCTCCGGTGACAGGAAATTATGTGAATATGAAGTTAACAAATATCCTAAGCTTTTCTTGATTCACATGCTCTAAAATTCTATTGCTATGTAATATCGAAGAGAAACGTAAACAATGAATTTATAAAATATTCCTTCGATTATTATAATATTTTTTAAGATGATACAGAACTGAAATCGTTTAAATATTATTATATTTTTAATTGGAAATTAATTTTCTATATTGTATAATTATTCTGTAATGTATAAAAGTTTAACGATTCAGACTTTGATCTGTATTAAACTTTTATTTTATTTTATATAGAATTTGATAAATTAATACCCAAGAAATTTCTATATTTCTTAAATGTTTAAAAATAATCCATAATAATAATCTTAAAAAAATTATTTAAAGATTTCAGCAATTTTATTCTCAATTAATCAAGATTAATCAAGCATTTTTTAAAATAATCTTTCGTTCATTTTACAACAGTATTAGCAATAAATTAATTATTTAGAATAATAATAATTTCATAAATATATTTAATTAGTCTTGCAGATGGCAATGTGCGATTTAGAAATTATTTGTGAAGATTATTGCCACAAGTTCAACTAATCAAAAGTTGATGGAGACTCATCAAATATTTGATTTATTTATAGAAACAGAAGATCTTCTATGATTGCAGTCCATAAAAAATATGCAGTATATAAAAAAAAACTATAGAAATACATTTCAAAGATAACATCTTTAATAGATGATGTGAGATACGATGACCAACTAAATACTGCAGCAAATTGGATTGCAAGTTACTCAAACGGATTACAAGCAAAGAAATGATTAAATAACCAAGATAATTCTTGATATTATAAATTTGGCATAAGATATAAGTTACAAACAGTAACATACTATAAAAAGTTCAAAATTATATATATTTTTAAAAGGAAAAAACAAACAAACAGAATAATATATCAAATAAAAATTTAATCCATTATTTTTATGAATTTGACAAAATATACTAAAAACTCTTCATAAACGTTTTCTATAATAAATATCATTATTTTAACATGTATGCAATATGTTGAAACTAAGTTACCTTTTAATATATTACCTGCAAAGATATTGGCCTATTCATAGATAGCTTGAACTGAACATTAAACAGATTTTTGGCTCTTTTCACGAGGTAAACACAAAGTTATTAATTTATTACGGTAATCAAATATATAAATAAAGTCGTGTAAATGAAAAATGTGAAGAAATTAGTACGACCATATAAGTTGATCACTGTTAATATAATAGATGTAAAGCAAGTTGTAATTAAATTGAATGAAGTGAAATATGAGTGCAGTATATTAAATGTAGATAAATATAATAAATAAAATAAAGACCAAAACCAAAGAAAATGTCAAATATTTGGATAATATCAGTTTAGCAATAAACTTTAAGCAAACAGAAAATATGAAACTGTTATCTATTGCTAAAATTAATTAAATAATTAAACAATGCGAAAATATTACTGTTGTAATAAATAAAAGAAACTAATGCAACTTACTATTGAAGTAATAAGAAAATGAATAAAATTAAGAAGAATAAATCATCTAAAATTAAATAGATAAACTAAAAAATATAATGATAAAACCAGTTAAACAATCATGAAAGTTGGGAAACTCAATCTATAGAAATGCATTGTAAAACAGAAAAATTATCTATAAATTTTTTAAATCAATAAATTGTGAAAGAGCAAGGATTACTATTCTTTCTAAACACAAAATATATAGCAGTTTATATAAGAGTGGATAATTCAGAAATAGAAAAACCGTCGAGATTTTCTTGATCATTAATGGAAACAACCAAAAATTGGAAATAATAACTGTGCTCTAATTAAACTGGGATTACCTATGGTTTGAACTTTTCTTTTCCACTCGTTCTCCTCTGCTATAGCGAAACAACCAAAAATTGGAAATGATAACTGTGCTCTAATTGCATTGATTTTAGTGGACCGAAATAGCGAATAAGCTCTTGCAATACCATTATCCTATTTATCTTGTTAGAGAATGTTGAGTTGTTTTCTGACATAACTGTTGATAGCTGCGATCGGAATGTAATCGAACAAGTAGTAATGTAGATTTAGCTGCTGTTCTAGCAAAACGATCAGCAATTTCATTCCCAGGAACGCCTGCACATGACATTGTTGTTGTATATACATCTGGTAATGTAAAATGGGATTTAATCAATTTATTGTTTCAGTTAAAATTCCTCCTCCTGAGTTACCTTTGTTAACGCATACACTAACTGTAAAGCAGGGTATGAAATGAGGTCTTAATGCGATAATGTACTTATTGTATTACGTTCTTTCAACTCTTAATGGAAATTAAATTCATATAAATAGTAAGTTTTCTGCATTGTTTTCGAACAATCATGATCTAATTTTAAGTAATTTTTCGTCATCCATCTCGGAAATATTAAATAACCTAAACTACCCATCAGTTTAACGCAGTAAAAAAATTATAAGTTCTGCTTTATGTTTACAGATAAAACATTAATAATAGATGGATGAAATAATAATAATAATAATGTCATCATTTGATTGCATAAGTAGTAATATCAAAATTTTCAATCATCACTTAGAAATTTATGAGTTTTTTGGGAACAAGATCAATTTAATGTTCATGGAATGATACAATTCAATTTTCTTCTCTGTTTTTAAACACTTTTTATAAAACCATTTTCGCTTTGTCCATCGTTATAGGAAATTAAGTGATTAAAGATACAGAAATGAAAAATATAAATATGAATTTTCAGCTATATCTCCTAACAAAAGATATCAAACCAGAAATTTACTAGTTCAGATAACAGCCATCTTTAAATGATATAAAAATGAATGACTATTTTTAAATTGAATTTTTTTTTTCTTTTTCAATTTCGAATGAATCAAATTTTGTGCATGGTTACAATCTATCAAAATAAAGGCGTCATTAATCTATTTTCTCATTTTCTATCGAAATAATTTCCCAATATACAAAAAGATATTTTATGATTTCCATCGAAATTTTTGACTTGTTTGTATTCTTTTACATAAAATAATTGATACATCTGCTCACTTTGAATGAATAGCAGCTTATCATTATTAATCATGTTATTTCTTCTTCGTAATAATTAGTTTATTTTAGAATTCCATAATTAAAATTATTTAATTACATATGTTTCATATACATTATAAATTTTAATTTATTACTTTCTGATATAGATCAGAAAATCATTCTAAATCAATAAGTGTTTTAAAAATACGTGTTATAGACTACATTGTTATAAACAATAATTTTATAGACGACAGAAAATAGTATTTTTATTATTAAAGTTATTTATTGATATTATTTATAAAAGAAATCTATTTTACAATAAAAAAATATTTATGAATTGTTAAGTATTAACACTTTATTTTCATTTCTTTATTCATCACCAACTATGTAACTGAATATTGAAGAGTAACACTTATATAGAATATTATGCAAAATATATAGTTGTATTTTATATCATCAATTATGAGATCAATAAAAATTAAACAATAAATAGAATGATGAAGTGATCCTAATATATTTCCTTAAAAGAGGCTATTTCTTATCATTCAAAATATAAGAATAAACATTATAATGATTGTTAAGTATTAAAATTAATATTCTAATATCATTCTGAATTTGATTTTATTATTATAATTAATATTTTACCATTAAAATATTAGAATTACATTGATTAACATCCCCAAAAATTGGATATAAAATATTTGTTATAATTAATTTAGGTGAATATATATAATAGTAGATTAAAGATATATTGAATATCTTGAGTAGATCAGTAAAAATTGTTAATGTTCTTTGAATTCCTTAAAAAAAAATTCTGAAAAGAATAAGTAGCGTATAATTGTTTACTATAGTTTCTTCAAAACAAATCAATAAGTGTCACGCTATAATTGAAAACTAAGAACCTTTTAAAGATTATTACACGTTTGTTCTTTTTAAAGGCAGTAATTCGAGACTTAAAAAAATAAGATGTCGACATTTTTTAAAGATTTCTATATATTGCCCTTAGGATTTCTATCTGAACTTATTTATTTATTTATTGGGTAATACAGTGGTTCCTCGCAATTCGATAATCCGTCGAAGTAATGTCGAATTGAGAAACTGTCGAAATGCGGGACAATGTTTCCCATATAAGACTATGGAAAATAGATTAATTCGTTATCAGTCTCCATCCCACTCCCCTAACGGGTGAGGTGAGAGAAACACACTCTATTATTTACTTTTTTATATGTGTTTTACTATTGTATAACACACTAAATTATAAAATACACTGATATGTGTTTTACTATTGTATAACACACTAAATTATAAAATACACTATTATGTGTTTTACTATTGTATAACACACTAAATTACAAAATACACTATTCACACATAATTTATTAGCCCTTAGATGTTGGAATGAAGTCTTCCAGCAGACTACATAATTTATTAGTCTTTGAATGTTGGAATGAAGTCTTCCAACAGACACCCTAGCATCCATAATCCTCTCTCTCTATTGCAAAACGTTGCCACAGTTGTTCGAGGAACGTCATACTAGAGTTGCATTTTAATTTTTCTACCTTTCTGCACTTTATCTACAATTTTTTTTTCGTCTCTTTGCTCAATCGAGTGTTCTTCTTTTCGGAATTATTCCTCTGGTCATCTCGTTCAATCAAGTGTTCTTCTTTTCGGAATTATTCCTCTGGTCAGTTCTCTTTTGAACCCATCCTTACATTTCACTAAAAAAATAATAATAATTACAAATTTTTTACTTTCTGAAAAATGTAGTTCAAAAAATAATAATAATTACAAATTTTTTTACTTTCTGAAGAACATACAATTGAAAATTAACACAAACAACTCGGGCAAACACCAAAGTAGCCCAAAAACTGACAAATAACAAGTGGCATCACACAATTCCATGCATGCACATGCGCCAAACCGCGAAACTCAAATGCCGAATTGCAAGACTGTCGAATTGCGAGGCACCACTGCACAAGTATTTTGAAAAAAAAAAAATGCCACAGTTTACACTTTTCCTACCTTTCTGCTCTTTATCTACAATTTTTTTCTTCATCTCTTTACTCAATCGAGTATTCTTCTTTTCGGAATTATTCCTCTGGTCAGTTTTCGTTCAATCAAGTGTTCTTCTTTTCGGAATTATTCCTCTGGTCAGTTCTCTTGAACCCATCCTTACATAAAAAAAAAATAATAATAATAATAATTACAAATTTTTTACTTACTGAAAAATGTAGAATTGAAAATTAAACAAATCTGCTAGAAATCTCAAGATCTGCTAGAAATCTTGAGATTTCTAGCAAAACTCTCCTGTTGTGAAAAATAGTCAATTCAGTGAAAAATAGCAACAATCGTCTATTTTTTTGGAATGAATAAAAACAAGGAATTAAAGTATTTGCTATCAAAATCATCTTCAATGGTATAATGTATAAATTGAATATATAGATAATAAAAGCTATTAAATGGTTCCACAGTATTACAAGAAAGTCTCAGAAATTTGAATGTCCGCCTTTTTAAATAGTTAAGGATTAAATAATGCGATACTACGTACCTTTTTTAAAGCCAAGTTTATTAAATAGTAACTATTGAGTTAGCATTATAAGCTTTTCAAAAAATTTTTATATTTTTATATATAAGTCCCTGTCAATTTTATAGAAAAGCAATATTGGAAAATTATACTCTATTGACTGTCCCCAACATTTTAACCAACTTTCAAGATCTGACAGTAGTAGTTTCTCAGAGACATGCGGAATACTTTCTTAGAAATATTTCCAGTTCAAATATTTATTCTTTTATCAACTACAGAGACACTGTCAGATGAATTTGCTGATGTTTGTGACACATCACGTGTTTTAAATCGCTTTAAGTATAATAAAATAAATTATAATAAATTATAGGATAAAATACACAGAGTTTATACATAATTATATTAATTACAGGTATTAAAAATGCATTAACTTAATACTATACTCAGAAACTCACAGCGAAACTGAATAATTGAAATCTAAAAAAGGGAATATTCTTTTTTTTTTGAAGAAAATGTTATAAATCTTATTCATTATAAAAATTTTAATTGAATTATATATTATATAGCTTATATTCATCGTATTATATAATCTTCAAGCTTGTTAAAATTATATAGTCGGCTATTGTATCCTGTATGAATTCATTTAAACTACTGATATTCGTATCAGGCTATTCATATGGATGATCTTTAAGTAAATAATTATAGATTTTGAATAAATATAATAGAATTACTGTTAGCTTACTGGAATTTCATATTTTTGTATTATGCAGCATTATAATAATAGATCAATGTGTCTATAACTATTTACACAATTATTTATAAATAACTTGAAATTTATAAAAAGGAAAAGAAAACGTAGTTCTATTCATATTATATGTATTGTAACTAATTTGTAAATTCATACTTTTCTCATATTATATACGAATAATGCATATCGATCATTATTTTATTTAGAAAATATTCAGAATGAATAACAATTTTTTGTCTCTCACACAAAAAATGTCCTAATCCTTGCATATTAATAGAAAAATTAGAGTGCAGTTATGCTACAAACTAAATATGAAAATTCTAATCCACACTTTTTATGTCTTTAAATTTCAAGTTTTCTCAAAGGTTTTTATTATTAAGATATAAAAATTATATAATTGAAGACATATCGCAATTCTTTACTGTGGGGATTAACGTATAGTAATAATTATTTAAATAATTTCATTCATAGTTCATAAAATGGATAAACTAACTATTTTCTCTATATTGTAAGGTAAAAATATCTGATGCATATTTATTTATGATGTCCAATATAATCTTTCGAAGCTTCCACTTTTATTTTTTTTTTTCAATTTTATAATAATTTTCTATGCAAGCCTTCATGTAAATAGTTTAATCTAGATGAAATTATAAAAATATTATAACACAATTTTATAATTGAAAATAATATTTAATTAATAATTAGTAATTCTTTTTTTGATAAACCTATTCGATTTTTAAAAAATAAATAAAAATATTTAATTTTTTTTTTTTTACAAATTGATGTTAAAGAATAAAAACAGATATAATCGAATTTGAATATTAAATATATCGGAAATTCGAAGCTCAAATTTTATTTTATTTTTTATTATTTGAGACGACAGAAAATAAAAATAGAAAATATCAAGAGAGAATTGTGATTTCATTTACAGCGTCAATATTTAATATTATTATAGATTATTTTAAAGGATTTTCAGCTTGGTTCTTCATCGATCCTAATAAATAGGACAGAGATATTTTAACTTAAATTCGATTAACTTGGAAATGCGATCTCGAATTACATCGCAGAAAATTATTATTATTATTTTTTTGTAACTGTTTCTTTAAAAATGGATAGATATTGAAATAATATAAAGTTTGTCATATTATTTTTCATATTTTCTTTATTCCTAAAGTCAATTTTAAGTATGGTTACCGTTTTCCTAACATTAAAAATGGAGGAAGTTTCGATTCTCGAAGAAATAACGCTTAAGGCTTTATAAGTCTAATCAAACAAAAAATACCTTCTTCATACAAGTTAATCATCCTTAGTTTCTAAAAAAAAAAAACCAATTACACATTGATAAAATGTAAAATTAATTTATTCTATGAATAATTAATATATTCAGCAAATTTAAACTATTATACATAACCTGCGTGTTGTTAAATATAAAAATTATTAATGAAAAGTAAACATAATGAATATTATGTAAATAAAGAATATTAAAACATTTTGTAATGAGAAAGAATTATTATATAAGATGGGAAAGCCAATGTTGACTCAGAAGATATTGATCATCAAAATATATTTGCATATTTAAATATAAAACATCAGCTCGGTTTTCTCTGAATTTAAGTTTGAATAATTGTTTATTCGATGTTTTCAAACATTTCTACATTCGATTAATTAAAACACTTGCAAGTTTAACTTAATAAGATCGTTTATTACCATCAAGAAAATTTATCTTATTTTACTTAAACAATTGAGATATTTAACGGCTTATAAAATTCGTATATCTAGTGGATTCACGGGAGTTTCAAAGACATAAAAGAGAGTGAAGACGACACAGCTACTATCTGCTAACAACATTATTCTGCTTACACAGCTTGTAATACCCAACTGTCAGTACTGCCAAGTTGATGGACGTGTAACCCAATTAGGAATCCCTAGTCGAAGGAAGAATCCAGACATCGTATCTCCAATATTGATGAATATTCTTATCTCTTTTAACTCATTGTATATGGAAGCTAAATCGGATTTTATTGTTAAATGTTTTCTCGATGTAAAACATTCAATTATATTTAATTAACGAACACGTTAATTCAAAAAACAAACCTTTCTCTCTTTTTATTAAACAGAATTATGTTAAATAATTTTTGTTGTGAAATTTCATCGAATTTTCTTTTCAAGATAACTTTTCTTATAAATTAACATGATTTCAAGATGCACTATTTTTAAACTTCATTAAAAGAATGCATTATATAAGTCTGTCCAATATATATATATATATATTTTTTTTTTACTTTAAGAAAGATAAGCAGATAAACGAGTTCTCTTTTAACACGGCATTAAAAATCCTTTCTCCACATGTTTTCCTTCCAGATATAAACGAATTTTCCAACCCTCTCTTCATTTATGTCAAAAATAAATTGAAGATGAAAGTTTAAAAGCTTTAAACTAAGCCCAGTTTCGAATTCTATTATATATATATATATATATTTTTTTTAGAAAATGTTTATCACATATTTTCTTGTACAGGAATTAGTTGTCAAATTCAAGCTGCCTTTTTTTTAAGAAAATATTTTTCTGACAATTTTCCTTAAACTTCAGAAAGAAAACGTGTGCTCAAATAAAATAAGACAAGTGTTGAAAAAGAATTCGATATTAAAAATAACTTCTAATTATTCTGATATCCATTCATAACTTTATATTAATATCAAGTTAATAAATAAATCATGAATAAATAAACTTTTCTCTATAGTAATTATTTTTTTGGGGGAAAAAGAATTTTATATATAGAGAGAAATAAAAAGATCGGAAGAGCGGTTCAGCAGGAATGCCGAGACCGATATCGTATGCCGTCTTCTGCTTGAAAAAAAAAAAATAGTTGATACTGTTGGTTTAAAGTGCTAAATCTCCATGCGATTCCATTTGTTGATTAATTATATATTAACATATTTATTTAAAGAAACAAATAAGAATAATTTTTATATCTTCTATCTTTCGCTCACAATTTATTTTAATTTAAAAGTTATTTTACAAATATATATAGAAGCGTTTGTAAAATAAATGATAAATGCTTGGAATATCAAGATATGTCTAAGGTACTTCTACAATTTCTAAAATTATATTACATCAGAAAAATTCATAATAGAATCAAGCAATCAAATTTTGATATAGCAGTCAAGAAAATTAAAAAAAAAAAACTTACTGTCATTCTCATATGCTTAATATTTTTTTTTATATATTTCAAATTCTTCCATGTAAAATTTATTCAAGTTTAATTTTCTCTTGGAATATTGATTATTTTAAATTTTTCAAATTAAAACTGAAACATTTCAAATATTGGGAAATTTTCTAAAAATTTATAAATTTATTTCATAACTGAATGATATTTTTTTTTTCTCAATATACAGTTTCTTTAATATCTTAAATTTTCTTTCAGAAGAAGTGTGCTTAAGTAATAGGCCTATATATAGATATAAATTTATATTTTTAAATATAAATAAAATTCGATATTTAAAAAAATATATTTATGTTTATTTCTTATCTCGTTCATTTTCTTTTGTGCTTATGATCTGCATTAGGATAACTTTTAAAATGTGATCAGCAAGTGTTGGCTGATAGCCATAGATGTTCTCTGAAGTCTATAAGATGTCTACAGCCTTCAGATCAGATCAAATCAGATCAGAAGAGATCAAAGATGCTGCTCTTTCTTCGCAGACTGAAGATAATAAGTTTGACACTTAATAATTATGACAAAATCAACACTTTTAAGGTATTTAATCTATCCTATTACATTCTGTATATAATAAATATCAGTTATTTTAAAATTAACTTATATTTATTATTTAAAAAATCTAATAAAAAATTCTAATTTATCAGATAAATAATAATTATGCACCTTCCTAATCCAACTACTTTGCGACATATTTTATATAAAAATAAATTAAATTATTAATAAAAGAAAAATGGAAAAGTAAATATCTAGATTCTAGAAACTATCAGAGAAAACATTATCAAAATAATAAAGGAATATATAAATAATTATAAAAAGTTATGTCTGTAAACTTATAAAGTTCAATTAGACTAATTTAGAAATTTAGATATTTCTAACATTTCTTCAATTATTTTAAGAATAATTCATAATTAATTAATCGATATTCTCGCAAAATTTTGCAAATATCGCAATGAAAAGTGCTTTTTATTAAAATGTGCAATATTCAAAATTGCAATCTAATTTCATCTGATTCTCCTTACTTGTAAGTCGGAAGTAAGGAAAAATACGTAAATATAAATTTATGAAAAAAAAAAAATACACTTTAAAGAAGTTATGACCTCAGTGTCAATGTAAATCTATCTAAAAACTTACATTTCAGAAAAAATTACGTTTATTGAGACCCATATAAAAATTTATGGTAATGACCATAAAAATAGATCTGCTTCAGTACTTGCAAGATCTGCAATATTCGTATGACATAAATACTATATCCTATGCAAAGTGTTCTCACGAACTGGGTTCAAATCGAATATTATATTTTTTTATAAGCAGTTCTTCCAGATGAGTCTCGATAAAAATCGTTTTGTGTGAAGTATGAAAATTTTCATATAGTTTCAAAACAATTTCATTTTATCTATCTAAATTTTTAGATATTACAATGAGATATCAATCTGAATATTTTATATATTCAGTTTAAAATATTCTATGAATAATTCGTCTTATATGACATTTATTTAATATAAATAATTAAATGGCAGCAATTTTATATTAATAAATATAATAATATAGATCTATGAATAAACTCTAAAGCTTCGAAATTATATAAGAATTTCATTTTAAAATACGAAATTATTAATTATTTTAAAAGAATTATGTGCATTTTATTAAATGTAAATAACAACGAATAATATTATTTATATTATTAAATTTTCTTCTGTAAATTTACTAAAAAATTTCAAATTTTCCTTCAAGATCGTTATGAGTAAAAGTAATCAAACTGTCTAGAAGAAAACGAAAAAAAAAAAAAAAAAAAAATTGAAGGTCAGTGATTACGTTACAGAAAAAAAAAAAAAAAAAAAAAAATTGAGAAGAGAAAAATCTACTATTCTTAATTTAATCTCAAAAATAAGAATAAAAATTAATAAATAAGAAAGATTAAGAATAAGAAATTTAAAATTAATGATTAAACAATTTTCTACATTTACATTATATCCTGATTAAAACAAACAAAAAAAAAAAAAAAAACCAAATATATCACAGTAATATTGTGCGAAAAAATTAATTTAGAATATGTGTGTGCAATAGATAAAAGATGTATATACATATAGAATGACCTGAATAGCTAGTTTTCAGGTGTTCTAATTTCGTATGAAATCTTAAGAAGCATGTTCTCCTTGTTAACTGCGTATGATACAAGAATCGCTTTTAAAATTGAAAATCACATTTTTAATAATTGCATTTTCTTAATTTAATTATTTACTTCGATGGATAATGTAATAAAATCATTAAGACGGCTATAGATAAATAACAAATAAGAGTTTAATGTGCATTTTATAATTATTTCATCCTATAAAAAAAAATAAAATAAAATTTATTTGAAAAACTGTTCTCTTAAATTCGAGTCGTGTTTAATTTTCTCCTTAAACGAAGAAAACATAATGTGATCATTAGTACATCCATTAACTTTTCTTTTTCAGTAATTAAGAATGTTTACAAGAAATGTTCTCTTTTATTCGAATATTTTTATTATTATTATTATTACCAGTAAAATGTGGTATTTTTTCCATTTTCAAGATTATTTAATTCAGTTCGTATTTCATTTACTAAATAGGAAGTACTGTTAGGTTTGTTTATGGCTTGTAAAGCAGTTTTATTATTATATATGATGCGGTATTTTCCTTTAAATTGATGATTTTTAATGAATAAAATGGCACGTACTATACCATATAGTTTGGCTTGTAGAATAGTGCAATATGAACTTAATTTGTAGGATCCTTGATGTAAAATCCTGTCATTAAAATCATAAACTACAATGCCAGTACCAGTGTTACTGATTTGTTTAGAGCCGTCAGTATAAATTGCAATACTTTTATTTTGAATAGCATGTTCATAAATTTTATTTAAATCAGTTGTTAAAGAAGGATGTTTTAGGTTGATGTTATTTATTTTAAAATCGACTTTGTTTTCAATTATTGTTTTTGGAAAATCAAACTTAAAGCCAATATATTCATTCAATTCAGTTTCAAAGTAAATATTGTCTGGTGTTCTGATACATCTATTGGACCAAACAATTTTACATATTTTTAAATCTATAGGCAGAATTCCTGCCTATTATCTATTTACTGCAAGTTGACGATTTTAATTAATATAAATTTGCAGTTTGGAATAATCTGTTGTTTTCTTTTGGGGGAAGGGTCACTGTCCTATATCACCTGTGAAAAGTGACTAGTCAGGTCAGTCCCAAAGGGTGGTCACTTTAACAGGTTTCACTGTAATTATAATAGTGATCACCTGTGAAAAGTGACTAGTCAGGTCAGTCCCAAAGGGTGGTCACTTTAACAGGTTTCACTGTAATTATAAGATGGGACAAAAACAGAAAAAAGCAATGAATGTAACCAATAAGAAGTTAATAATAATTATTAAAAGTCTTTCATGTACATTTAAAGAATGACAATGGCTTTATTTGTGTGGATAAATTTGTGAGGGAGTTAACCCTGACCTGTCCTATTTTGTTTTATTATGCACTTTATTATTTATCATTATTTTCTTATATTTTAGTTTGAGTTAACTTACTTCCACCTTCTCTGTCGTCGTTAGCAATCACGTGATACAGAATCGGGAACTGTCCTCCGGAAGAACTGTCCCGGGTAATGATGTCATCATCTAATCTAACTAAGTTTTACCACTGATCCGATATGAGAATGTAAGAATGATCTCGTATTGATACTTTGTTAGTATATAATTAAAATTGTAAAGAGGATGACATGAATTGATAACTCTGTAAGCTAATAAATTTAAACATGTATTTTAGTTTGAGTTAACTTACTTCCACCTTCTCTGTCGTCGTTAGCAATCACGTGATACAGAATCAGGAACTGTCCTCCGGAAGAACTGTCCTGGGTAATGATGTCATCATCTAATCTAACTAACTTTTACCACTGATCCGATATGAGAATGTAAGAATGATCTCGTATTGAGGCTTTGTTAGTATATAATTAAAATTGTAAAGAGGATGACATGAATTGATAACTCTGTAAGCTAATAAATTTAAACATGTTATGTATAATTATGTAAATGATGCAACACAGGACTGTACATCACTCGGATATAAAAGCCTACAAAAATGGCAACACAGCGAGGTGTTGTATTAGCGTAAGTTGGCGAAATGACATTTGAGTTTCTTGTAAAGATAGACGATTGTTTGAAGTTTGTATTGGTGGTGGAGGTAGTAATGTCCCAGCAGAAACCGACCCTCTTTCTGCTGGGACATTTCTGAACAACGGAGATATGTAGCATTGCCATTCTTTTTTTTTTGTGAATAATTGATTGTTGGTATTTGAGTTGGATTAAACCATTTTTGTCGATTAATTGATTGTTACTTTATTATAGTTTCAATAAAGCATTTATTAATACTTTTGTAAGTGTTCTGAGTCTATAAATTTATAATTTTTGTTTGTTATTTAACTTGTTTGAGAATTTATTCCAATTATTAGTATAAGTTTCTAACACCGTTTGGTTGTTTTCAATCTAACAGTTATTCGTTACTTCTAGTTGTAAGCTCAGGTTTTGCTTTTGCCGGTTAACGATAGTTATTGTTAGATTGTTTTGTAGTTAATTAATTTTAAGTTAGAGTTTAACTTGCAAAGTCGTGGAGTAGAACAAATGCAATACTATTACTTATAACTAAAACTAACGGCTAGCGACTCTGCAATCCAGAGTTCGGCCTGAGCTCAGGTCGTAATTAAACTCTAACTTAAATATAAAACACTTTAACAACACTTCATGTTAATCGGCAAAACAAAACTGGAAACGAGAACGTACAACTACGAGTAACAAACGAATGTTAGAACTAGACGGACAAAAAGTGTTAGAAACTTAAATACTAATTGGAATAAATTCTCAAACAAGTTAAATAATAATAAAACTATAAATTTATTAAATTCAAAACACTTACAAAAGTGTTAGCAAATGCTTTATTGGAACTATAATAAAGCAACGAACAAGTATCCAACAAAACTTGTTTAACTCAATTCAAATATCCAAAAATCCAATTAGTCACAAGAAATAAACCTTAAATACTACTTTACTTCTAATACCTCTACCTCTGATACAAACTTCAAACAATAGTCGATCTTTACAAGAAACTCAAATGTCATTTAACCAACCTTACGTTGATACAATACCTCAATTGGCTGGTTGGATGCGTCAACTTTTATACTCGAGTGATAAACAGTCCTGCATTTTACTCATTTGCATACTTAGATGTAACAAGTTTTAAAGTTGTTAGCTTACAGAGTAATTCATTCATGTCATCCTCTTTACAATTAATTTATCTACTGAACAATACTTCGATACGGATCATTCTTACATTCGCATATTGGACCAGTGGTAATATTATGTAGATAAGATGACGTCATTAACCGGGATAGCTCTTCCGGGAGACGGGTTCCAATCCCATATCACGTGATTGCTAACGATCGGGACGAAGACCGTGGGAAGTAAGTTAACTTTCAAACTAAAATATAATACGTTAGAATATAGGAAAATAATGATAAATAAATAAATAGAGTGCATAATAAATCATATAAGAAAATAACGATAAATAAATAATAGAGTGCATAATAAAATAAAAAATGGGACAGATTCAAAGTTAACTTCTTCACAAGCTAAGACCTGAGTTCAGGCCTAACTCTGGATTGCAGAGTTGTTAGAACCATTAGGTTTAGTTTGTAATTTAGTATTATTGATCTTTGTTAAAATTCATGACTTTGCAAATTAAATTTTTACATATATTTCTTTAGGATGCATTATAATAAATAATATCAGAATTCAGTTTCATTTATATATACAGTGATCATCTTTAAAATCAAGATTTGTTTATATATAATAATATCAATAGATGGTAAATTTAATTGATATAAATGTTCAGATTAATTATTACTAAAATCCTTTTTAGTGACAAATGCCAGAATTTTTATTGCTTGGTTATACACAGAGATTAGTTTTTAAAAGCAACAACAAGCATACCTCACAATTAAAGAGGTTATGTTCCAGATCACCACTGTAAAGCAAATCACAGCCTTTTTTCATTTTCTATAAAAGCCTAGAAATATCTCTAGAATCTCTTAACATTTATTAAATGCCAATAGCATTGTTATGAAATGTTAATAAAGGGTGGTAGATAATAAATGGCAGAGTAAAAAACTTTGCTGAATAGCTGCATAGTAAAACATTTGCTTACCACACTGGAGGATCAGGGTTAATATACCTAAAATACTAGAGAGGGAAATTAGCGACACACTTTTCCAGTGTATCTGCCGACAACGCAGCACTGCCATAGGCTACTCAGTATCACATGACCTTCTTTTCACCATTTTTGTGCAAAGAAACTCATTCATTTTTATATCAGCACATCCTAAATAGTCAATAGAATGTAAATATCATAACTTTTAATTGATATGATGGGCTGTTAGGTAATGGAATGTAAAGAGTAAATCGAAAGAGCAAAAGAGAGATTAATTTCGAAATTTAATATACTAAATAAAATAAATAAAAAATATAATTGAACATGGATAAACAGGTGCAATCCATGATTAAAGTGATATTGTCAATAAATATTTCCGTCGATAGTTTTTAAATGAAACTTTGTATAGATTTTAAATGTACTAGGTGTGCATAATTGCTCTCAATTAAATCAATTATTGATTATGTATATCCTTAATAAAAATTCTTTAACTATAGACAACTGAGTTCTGCTGCTTCTAATAACACAAGAAATCACAACAAGTACTTCACAATGCTTCAAGTGCTTGTTGTGAGTTCTTGTGAAAAATTCTTTAATAAAGCATTTCCATTTTAGCCAAAAATAGTTCATTGGTTTAAAACATATGGATCTGTAAAGACTATTTCTGTTTTCTAATATATTATTCATTATTTTTATTATGAGATAAAAAATTTTTGTATATTCATTAAACTGAAATTGTACATTTACAAAAAAAATTAATTTATCAATAAACCATACATTTTATAAAACTATATACAGTATGTACATATATTTGAGACATACTAATGTATCATCATCATCATACTTCACCCATGTTAAAGTTTACATTTCAGATTTCAAAAATCTATTACCAGCTTCTATTATTTTTAATGTTGTGCATATCTAAAGATATACAATTATAACAAAATTGCAGTAGAACTATAAACTGTATAATTCATTCCATACAAACTTTAAAGTATACCCTATAAAAAACTAATATTAAAATGATTGAGTACAGTACATAACCAAGACCATACTTTAACATACAGCATTAATATGTAGAACATGTTAATGCTCTGTTAAAATATTATGTATTTTGATGTTCTAATATGCAAAATAAATAAATAAATATATATATATAGTATAATGTTCTAATATATTGTAACGATGGTTAACAACATTGTTCTACTATGTTAATGCTCTTCTTGTATAAAGCATTAAAATTTATAAATAAAGTTAAAATTAAATAAAATAAAGAAATTAATAATAATAAAAATAATAGATGATAGTGAAACGTTAAAGCTAAGTCTAAAAAAATGCACTTAAATAATTTAAATATGTCAATTTATTGTTTTATTAGCAGACGACAAAGCTACTTTTTGCACAAACATGGAGGAGTGTCGCTACTTTCCCTATCTAGTACTTTAAATATACCAAGTTCACTGCTTATTTGTATATCAATTAAATTAGTTACAATACTTTCTTAGCAGTATAAAATTATATTTATTACAAACAATATAGGGACATTTTTGTTTTATAAACTTAAACTATCTTCAGCTACAAAAAAAATGGATAAGATATAAAATTTAAAAAAGTTCAATTCATATGCTATTATATAGATTCTGGAATAAATTCATTTTTATACTTTATAAAAAAAATTGATTTTAAAATTTTCTCAGTAAACATTGTTGATACAGTTCCAATATCACTCAAGAATTAACCCGGCATCTGACGCATACTGTCCGTAATTATCTTCGGTCGTGCATTATCAATTTGATACATTAATTTGCATAAATTATCTAATTTTTTTTTATCAGTTATAGGATTTGAAGAAATATTTTATCGAAATCCTTCAAATGTTTTCTCCTAACTGCAAAAATTCCTGTTTTTCTATTGTTTTTGGGTTTTTTTCAATATTTATTTTGTAATCCGATCTCATTTGATTAAAAAATACAGAGTATCATATTTCAATTTGCCATAATTTGTTTATAAATTTAACAATGGATGCACTGACTGCTGTTTAAGTTAAATTAATCTTGTACTTAAATGACTAGGGGTGACATTTGTCTGTCAGAGTCGGGAAAAAGGAGGGGCATGGCCTGTCGCGTCGGCCTTGAAAAACATATGAATCCTATCATTGTAAAATTTGTAATGGTTTTATGGAAAAATATCATACTTGTCTAGATATAAGATAGAAATTTTTATTTTTAATTCTATATTATGTTTATGAAGTTGTTTTGCAATACTTTTTATCTAACTTCTTTCTATGTTTTTATTTTTAATTTTTTTTTATATTGTTTTGTAATTTGTAAACGAATTGGGTGTCCTATTATGAAGTTGTTTTGCTTTTCCATAATTGTAATTATTCAATAAAAACTTTATATACAAGCACTATAAGCAGTAATTCATTTATTCTAAGATAAAAGCTATTATTTTATTATAAAATTTTATTTTTATATCATAAATTATATAAAATATTCTGTAGTTTCGCTGTTTAATAATATATTTGGAAACTAAAATATATTTTAAAATAATTATTATCTGTCCAAGTCTGAAGATAAACAAGAAGAAAAAAAGTAAATTGAATGGGTCACTTGAAAAAGTATTAAAGTAACCTAAAAATACATTCCACAACATCAAAGATTTCTTTTAAAACTTCAGAAATTGTAAATTTAATATGTTCCAAGAGATGAGTTTTATTCTTTACTAAATTTCTTTTTATCTTTTTTTTATCTAGTGGAACTAGATATGAAATTTTACATTTAATTAAACAGTGCATTATCATTCCATTTTTTTTCCCTCCCTTCTACATTTTATTACATATTAACATGATTTACATGTTACAATTTTTCGGTGAGAGATTATATTATATTAATTAATAAATTTATCACGCGTAGATCTTCAAAGACAAAAATTAATTAAGAAAAAATAAATCAAGAAGAAAAATAATAAATATTACCTTCAATAACTTTTATAAATAAATAATAAAATGTTCAATATTATTTTTTAAACTATATTAATAATAATTTTTTAAATATTTGTATATAAATTTATAAGAGTTAGTATATTATCTGTTAATATTTTTTAATCTAAAAAAAAAAAAAACAAATAATTGTTTATCATAGTTCATGAAGAGCTGATGGAGAGATGATCGTATTTTAAAAGTTATACAAAGAATTTATTTTTAGAATACACGAGTAAAATCGGTAAAGAATTCTTTTAATGAATGGTCGGCAGTTGAATGTGATGGATAATTGCTATTGATCAGTAACATGTCTATTTGGAACCTTGAATAATAAAACTGTTTAAAGGAACAAAATTAGGTTGCAAGTAAACTTCTTTTACAAAGATTTGGAACATTTCAATCAAGAAAACGAATAAAGGATGGAAAACCAATCGAACAACCCAATTCAGAAGGGCTTAAGGTAGTTACCAGACCCGAAGGCTGAAATAGTAGGAATTAAATCAAGCAGCTCCGATCAATTCATTCTTTTGGGAAATCTTTGTGCAGAAAGATTTTGCTTCTAAATTAAGTGATGTCGTCTAACAGATGAATGGCTGGACTTTTATTTTTAGAATTTGAAGAGACATTCATTTACAAGTTTTAGAAGTTCGGATTTCGAAGATATCTCGCACTAAAGACATCGTAAAAGTTTGAATTACTCGAAGAATAAAGTCAAGAATGTAAATCTATTAGAAAATTGAATATATCGACAGAAACTTTCAATTGCTTAATTCCTGTAATTGAATAATCTAACACATCTTGCTATTTAGAATATACATAAATAAAATGTCGAATTTTTTTTTATAAGGAATGGATAAAAATTTTTAAGACATACCGGGGAAGGAAAAACTGCCTCGAAAATATGTTTTGAACGTTCATTCACGCTCGGTAAGATGAGAAATGCAAACTACTACACAGAACGATGCATCGCCTCATCTCTTTGTGAAGGAGTGGATTTTTCTCGTGGATGAGAATTTAAAATTTCAATGCCATGTTCTGTGGCAACCAGATTAAAACTTGATGAAATATGAGGAAAAAATCAATACAAAATCATATATATATATTTTGATATTTTATTTCCTACAAAATGTGTTCTCAAGTTGAAAGATATGAAAAGTTTTTGTTTTTGCTATTTTATGTTTAATAAAGAAAATATTTTTGCAGAAATAAATGCCATTTATTTTATAAAATTTCGGTATATGATTATTATTATTTTAAATGAAATTCTATCAGTTTTACGTATTTTAAAATTTATTCATGCGTTTAGCTTATCCCGTATTATGCTCCTAATTTAATTGTCATTAATTAATCATTGGCATAATTAATATAAAAATCAATACAACAATAGCCTCACCACTTAATTCCACAAAATTAATAAGCTAAATATATCTAAATAAGATTAGTTTGATCTCAACTTGGTATAGATTGTTCTCATTAATTTTCAATAATAATAATAATAATAATAATAAATTTATAGAATTTGCGTTGTTAATTAATTTGTAATATAATAAAGTGTTTTAAATTTTCGTTTATTAAAGATATTTATTATAGTTACTTACTCTTTTCCGGTATCTTCAGGTTTGTATAGATCAAAATCCGTGAAGAGAATCTGAACTCTTTCTTTTCCTCTACCAGTAAAGGAATAAGTACACTGAACATTAGCTAAATATGGTTCGGGATAACCAGGACTCGTGAATGTTCCATTTTTTGATGAATCACTGCTTATTTTGTAGTCGCAATGCGATATTGCTGAAAAATTAACAAACGTAAAATCACTTACACGATTGCAAAATTATATACCTATATTTATATTAATTGGATGAAAATAAAAAAAAAAAAATACTTGAATTTTTTTAACGTCACATAATGTCATTTGAATCAATTAGATTGCATAATTCATGTAGGACGTATTCCATGAAATTCGAGAAGACAAATGAAGTTTATATAACTTTTGGGAGAAATTATCTCATAAACTTTTTTGATGACTTTGTACGATAAAATAATCTCATACAAAATTATATATCGTAATGAATTATAAAATCGTTATAGAATAAATGTATTTTTAATGACGAAGTTAACCACTGAAAAGTCATTTAACAGATTCGATGAATTTTTATAAAATTATAATTACTTTAATCGCGACATAATATTTATTACACTTTGCAAAATCATATTTTCTTATGATCAATTATATATATAAGTTGTTTATCATAATAATGCCAATTAAAACTTTATTTTTACAATATTATTTCCTTTCAAATCACTTTATAAAATATTGAAAACAATTTTTAGAAAGGAAATCTTAGTATCGCCAATAAAAATATATAATATAATTTATTCTTCCTGCTATGGCTTCCTTTTTATTATTATTATATATAATATAAATATAACTCTCAAGTAAACACATTAAAATATATCACAGTAAATTTAATGGGTTTATATATGAAAAAAAAATTATGTACAGTATACTCATATAGATGTATATGTAATATATAAGTGTGATTATATTACTAAATAATTGTTTTTTTTTGCTATATTTATATAATTCATATCATACATACAGATGTATTATATATTTTAATAACTGCGATATATCACAATTATTAAAATTTATCGTACAAATAAAGGAAATCTTAGCAAGAAGAACAGATATAATGTCTACCTATATTCTTCTGTACAATATATTGAACAAAATATATTGATAGATGATGAAATATGAGCGTAAATATAATATTAAAATATTTTAGGAAATAATTTTCGAAGCAATAATTTATTTTGATTGATATAAATCTTAAACTGTTTTATGAATTTAAGTGGAGAGGAATTTACTTTTATACGAATGAATTAGAATACTCTTGTGGTTGCTACTAACATTGAACCACTTATCGATAACGTTGGCTAATACATGAATGGTTAAGCAATCGAGAAGACAGAAAGCTATTAATAAATCACTGTTTTGAAGCAACTGTAGTTAAATAAATTATTAAAAATAACGATGTAATTACTTTTCTTTAGTAATAATTAAACAAATCTGTATTAATAAATAAATAAATAAAAATATATAAAGATATTTTTATATCACTTTTATATATATACATGAGAGAATAATTTTTTCTCTTTAAAAGTTTTATTAAACGATTTTGAATGTTTAATGTGATTTCGTCTTATTCGATGAAATATTTTATTTTTTTAAAATATAAAATAAAAATTCCGCATATGATAAGATTCTCATAATCTAAGTAATTTCTGGTGAAAGATAACTACAAAAATAACAAGATGTTCTTTTTTTTTTGCTCTATGAGATACTGCATAAGTTAAGGAGGGAAACTTTTCTTCGATTTCTTTGTTCGAAAACCTATTGAAGCATAAAAATTATTGCATTTTCATTATTTCGAAACCAACCAGCATTCTCTAGTATATTTTTCTTACCTTTCACATTATAATCAACCGGACAAAATATAGCAATATATTTATTCTGAATCCACGTTTTTATCGCTTCACCTTAAGGGATAAAAAAAAAAAAATACCCATTTTGGTCCTGAATATAAACCGCCGATTGTAATTTTTTTTTATTTTCCAATATCTGACTGCATCCATCTAAAATATCAAACAACCACAGGCATAGAATATTTAACAATGCCAATACAGTACACTGAAAATGCATGAAAGATATTGGAAAAGTTATTGCAACAAATAAAATAGCAATGGTATAGTGAGAGAAATAATCTGCATAAAAATGAAATGTAGAAAATAATAAAATAAGGTAATGACGGAAAATGTTGGCATTCGCATTTCACGCACTAAACGCGTAATATATGGAATAAGATTAATAAATAATTATATAACTATTTAGTAAATTATGTTGTGATAAAGATTGTAATGAAAGAGAATATCTGGCATGATAAAATAAATAAACTTCGTTCCCTTTCATTTACATAATCATTCATCCTGTATCTGGCATGTGGAAGGCAGGGTGAATGACTATGTGAATGAAAGGGATTGAATCCGAATCCAAATCCTTACTTTCCCAGGAGATACGAGTTCTATAACGACTTATATCATATTGGGATTTATAATCAACGGTAACTCGTGATTGACCTTCTCCTTCGTCCCTCATGATAATTCGATGGTGTTAAACCTTCAAAATAATTTTTTTATGTTAAAATAACACGTTTAAACTAACTTTATACATTATTTCTTCAATAATTTTAAGTGCATTCGCTTTATTACTAATTAAAATCGGTAAATTCTATGAGAACCATTAAAAAAATATTTTATACATCCGGAAATTTTTATATTTTCATTTGAAAGCATGTTAATTTAAGTTAAAAATTCTAGCTTATTTTAAAAAAAATTATAACGACTTACATATATAAGTCATATTATTTTTTTACTGTTTAAATAATTAAATTAAATTTTCATATAAGTTTAAATCAAAAATTAAAAATTCTAGCTTATTTAAAAAAAAATTATAACGACTTACATATATAAGTTATATTATTTTTTTACTTTTTAAATAATTAAATTTAATTTTCATATAAGTTTAAATCAATAATGGATTTATTATCAATTATTCTAATTGTAAAGAATAATTCATTATTTGAAAATTTTAGTATTTTTCGTTGTTTTTATTTATCGCACATTAATAAATTAATTTGTTTCTTACAACTATATCTGATAAAAACTAGATTGCAGATTCTTTACAGTGAGACATAAACGTAACAAAATTAAATTTTCTATTCGAACAAATCAGTGATAAGCTTCTGAAAATCATTACCCTATTATGCTTTCTTATCTAGGAAAAAAAAAACCGAAAGAGGGAATAAAAGAAACGATAAAGTGTGCTATTCTTATCAAAAGAAATATATATTTTTCTTCTAAATCTCTAATTTTAAAAAGATTACGACTTAAGTTACCTCTTAATACTGAAGGAATTGCAACGTTTAGCATTTGTGGAAACTCAGCAGTTACGAATAGGCGATAACATTTATTATTCTTACTTAGAAAGTTTGTAATGCAGTAAATCCAATAGAAAACCAAGTTTATTTATTTAAATAAAGAAAATATTAAAGCGTAAAATCCACTCTAAAATTTGGTTATTAAATTTATGAAATGCATTATATAATTTTTTATTTCTACTATCCGAAATTAATTTTATACGAAATTGTAATAAAGATAATTGTTTAAAACGTAAAAACGCGAATGCATTAATATAATTCGTGAAAATAAATAATTGTTTTGAATATTAAAAAAAAAAAATTCTCACAAGTTTCGTGATAATTCTGATTCAAGTTTTCATGAATAGAAACTATAATTCGTGAAAATAAATAATTGTTTTGAATATTAAAAAAAAAAATTCTCACAAGTTTCGTGATAATTCTGATTCAAGTTTTCATGAATAGAAACAATTTCGCGACAGATGACTGCGAAAGCTACGAATGATTGATGGAGGTTATTTTTCACTTTACCCAAGCAAAGAAACCAACTAAAAGATTCGGTGTACTGTATTCCTCTTTCTATTACTTCAGGGAGTAAAATCGTGAACTTATCTATCGATTGGAATCTAAAAATTGAATTTCAGTGATATTTCTTGTTTAAACATAAAAATAGAATTCCAGTGACAGGTTGGAAACATTTTGTTGTTCTTTAATTTATTATTCATTGCAAAGGAAAACTATAAGTTGATTTTGTGCCAATTTTAAATTACTCAATAGGTTATATCACTTTGAATCTGATGGAATACAGACTTATGGGAGTTGACGGAGAAGAAATGGGATCAACAGGAATCTACCATATTCTCGTTTCCCATAGCACATCAAAACAATAATATTTAGCCAGCAAATAAAAGAAACAGATATTGATAATATTCACTTCTAGATAATACTTTCAGAAAGTAATTTCGAACAAAAAAAAATATTTAATTTAATAAAAGATGAAAGAGTTTATTTCATTTTTGACATTTCACACTGTATAAGAGACAACATTTTCAGTCTGTCAACAGTTATCTCGCTTAAATATGATTATATTTAAATGAAATTCGTGCATAATATTGGAACCTGCATTTGAACCAAATATATTAAAAATGATCAATATTACTGGCATAACAAGAGAAAATATATTCACAATAGAGCAATACTTCTGTAAATATTATTTATTTTAATGGAATATTGTATATAAATATTATTGAGATTAACTAGAGGATCAAATCTGTTTAAAATGATAGAGAAAATGGAATGTCTCAGATTTAATGTTCTTTTGCATTATAATGTAAAAAATAGGAAGGAATCAGATAACCAGGAGAAATTATTCGTGAAGAAGAACTGAATTCATTTTTTAAATGATATGTAATCTCTTTAAATTTTTATTCAAGACATTTTTATTGATTGATGTTATATCATCTCTAGTCTTATTTTAATATTATAAATTGTAAAATATTTCTTTAAAAAAGAAACATGAATATTGCAAGGATTGTATGACTGAATTTGTATAATATTAAACGAGCTTTTATAAAATGATCTATATTTTAAAATTAATCAGTTTTATAGATTAACATCCAATAAAAAATAAATCAGAAAAAAATAAATAATTTTATTTAATAATGTCGAAATCAAGTGGAAACACTATTCAAATTCAATCCTTTTTTCTAACTTGAGCATTTTTATCAAGTTTAAATTTGTTTTATAATAAAACTAAAACATGAATTACCATTAAGAGTATAGATACTGTACAATTTCATTATTTAAAATTTTTGATTCATACTTTTAGTTTTCGTCTCGGATTAATTATTAGCATTTGTTCGAAATATAATTAATGTAGGTTTATAGAAATTACAAGAAAGTGACTTGTTCGAACTCATTAATCACGTTTTTTATTGATGGATGACTTAGACGTGTAATCAGGAAGGGAAGTTTTATTTATTTATATATAACAGTATTCTTGCCTGGAGAAAAATCTATCGTTGACATATCTAACAGAAGGAACAACCTGCTTGTCTCAGATGAAAGAAAAATAAAAAACCTAATCAATCCATTTCCCAAAGAGACAAGAAGGAGAAAATGCCTTTGGGCTCCCAAAGGTGACATTAGAAAATAGCACTGTATATACTACAAGAAAACACAATAGTTCAGGAATTGTTAGCAAGGATGAAATGGTCACCAAGTGCAATGTCTGTTTTAGACTAGTAAAGCTATGAAAACCATTCGCTTTTTTTTTCCTTATTTATTTTAAATACGAACACAAGAATGTGAAATGCTCTTATGAGAAAATTTTATTCATAAAGTTCGCCTAATATTTTATAAAATAGTTAATAGTTAAAATAATTTCGTGAACAAGATGCATTATCATACATCTTGTTCACCAAATTTAATTAAAAGAATCTTTCAGTGCTGGATTTGTATTAAAAATTTACATATTTATTTATCTAATATATATACTTGTATATATATTAGATAAATAAATATTACTTATCTATACTTGTGTTTGTATATATACACAAACACAAGTATATATTTATATAAGAATATCACATACATAAAAGTATATATATATAATGTAAACAACATATATCTTACATAATCAACAAATTTATTTTCCAAATTAAGTTATAAAAAATAAAATTACAAAAAAGGAATATATCAGATTTAAACTTGATTTTAATTTTCTTCTACGTTAAAACATAAAAAATATAAGGAATTAGATAACTATGAGAAATCATTCGCGAAAAATTGCATTCATTTTTTTAAATGACATGCAATCTCTTTAATTTTTAATTCAAAACATTGATATTGATTAATGCTACATCATTTCTAATTTTATTTTAATTTTATATATTATATAAGATCTCTGCATTTAAAGCCGAAAAAAGAACACGCCGAAATCTGATTAATGAACAACTCAGCACGACATTCTCCAATGCATGGAGAATTTTCTAATGCTTAAAAGATTTCAAAATCTTCCAATTGAAGTAATCTTAATTAAACTTTAGCATTTAATAATGATTTTAATAAATCAAAGTAGTATATCAACAATTGTTAAAATTTAACTGTGCATCACAATGTTATCAAACTAACTAATTAACTAATCCTATCAATTAATAAAATTGATAGCATTAGTTAATTAATAATTAATTTGAATTACTTTTTTAATTTAAAAGTCATTCAAATTAATTTTGAAATAATATCTTACCTGTTTAGATTTAATATTAAATCCACTTAATGCAATTTATTCATTTATTGAATAATTGTTTTTTCTTTATTAATCAAATTCAATAAAAATTTTTGGATATACCATATAAAAAATTTTATTTCTTTGATGTCATTTTATTTCTTTATTCAAACTTTCTGGAATGTGATGTGAATATTAAGGAATAATATGATAAACTTATAAAAACATTATTTGATTAAGGTTGGAATGAAAACATTTATTATTAATGAAATAATTAATTATCATTATTATACACTATGGATATTTTAATGAAGGTTACTACAATTGGACATAAGATATATCACTTAATATTCATTTTAACAAAAATTTCATTTTTTAATATCAAAATACCTCTTGACAGAAATCAATGTTTTTAATTCTTTTATTAAAATATTTTTAATGGATACATTTCTCTTCAGATACACATTCAGAAGATAACTTTATCATTTCTATTAATTATTAATCACTCAAATATTTAATTCCGATTGCGCACGTATATCACATGCGCCATTAGGCATAAAAATAAATACTGTATAATCACTATAAAATTAATAAAAATGAGTTATAAATGAAAAACTTTTATTTTAATTATTTTAATGATTGTAAAGTATGCATTTTTAAAACTAAAACTAAAAAAATTAAAATAACTAAATATATAAACATTTTATAAATTAATCATCCATTATTAAGGTTACTCATTTTTATATATGACTAAAATGGTTTAATTGTACATACAATTAGAATAAATTAAGTAAACTAGGTTTTAAAATGAGAAAAAATAAAGAATTAACAATAAACTGTAAAAATCTAATATGCTTCATTGCAAAATATAAAAGTAATCGACGCTTTTGACGTCTCAGATGACGTTGTGTAAGCGCGAAAGCTATTTTTAGAAATCGATAACATATATTAATATTAAAAAAAATAACTTAATTGCTCGTGCATATCAAATTGATACATGTATATTTTTTATTTAAAAAACAATGGAGTTAATGCAAAATTGATTCAGTGCATCTGATAGCTACTAGAAAGTTAGGAAGCTAGAAATTTTTCCAGATGATAAATCAAAATAATCATATATACTGGCATCATCCAAAAAACAATTTAAGGAAAGATTAAAATTATTCCATTAAAACAATCTCAAGGAGAGAATTTACTGAACACCTAACCCTCAATTTACAGAGTACTTGAATTGCACTATTTAGGTTTAACATGGTTTAAATCCAAAACAAACAACAAAAATGATCACAGCAATACTCTAACCTACAAATGAAAACAAATAAAAAAGTCCTTAGCTGTTATATCAGTATTGGCAAACAACCTCTATGTATACTATACAGTATAATATATATATGAGCTTTAATTTTTATGTAATGTTCAATTATTACAATTGTTAACATATACAATAATTTATAAACAATGAAGACAAAATAAAAAATCATCAGCCATGTTAATATTTTTAATAATAATACATATTATTATAAATATTAATATGTATTCAAATTTGTATCATTCTTTCACATTATTATTAAATTTCAAAAAATTGATTAATTTTGGCAGCATAGTTGTCGAGCAATGATAATGAGAAGACGACAAGCTCAATGGTAATGCCAGCAGAACGAGGTGAGATCAATTATCGCAGAAAACAACTGAATGTAAACAAAAATCAATTGATCTGCTTATTCTAACTAATATAATCTGTTATTCATCCTATAATCATTGGATTCTGTATTATTTGTATGAATAAAGGTAAGGGGTATTAGATATTGTTAATTTATGGTAAATAATTTGTTTACATTATATATCTTGTAAACAAAAATAAATATGCATTTACAAAAAAAAAAAAAAAAAAAAGAAGTTAAAACAAATTGATACTGCACGCTAGTTGCTGGGATTTATATCTTTTGCATGCCAGCAATTGATAAAATTAAGCCTAATTAATCTGCAAATGCCTTCTAACTCCAAGACTGTCTGCTTAAAATGAACCTATCTAGTGCAGGCATGGCCAACAAACTGATCATGATTGCCCAATTGATCATGGAAACTTTCTAATAGATTGTTGCACAATCTGAATTACTGCATATCTATCAGAAAATATGTAACATGTCACTCACATTTTGGTGAGAGATATTCTTATCAACATATGATAAATTCAGCACTAGTATGCAGTAGAGTAAAAACATTTATTTTACATAATATCGCAAACATTTTCGGTTCGACACCATTCTCAAGCGACATTTCAAATCATAACAGAACTCAATAACGAAGCATATGTGTTATATGTTTATATATTAACGAACACTTATATGCTTCGTTGTTGAGTTCTGTTATGATTTGAAATGTCGCTTGAGAATGGTGTCGAACCGAAAACGTTTGCGACGTTATATAAAATAAATGTTTTTACTCTACTGCATACTAGTGCTGAATTTATCATATGTTGAATTTAAGAGTTTTAAGCAGTTTAAAAGAAAAATCTTATTCTAGATATTCTTATCTTTTATGTATTATTATTGTCACATATATTGTATTAAATGGAACACTATGCAACGGAATGGAGGAATGCCCTATGATATATCAGGTGTGTAAATATGAAACCGGAATTTTTTAGTAAAAAGTACACGTTCATCGAATGATAATGGTTAAGAATATTTTATTCAAAGTATTGGCCATTATTAGTTATACATTTTTCCCATCTTTCTGGCAATGCGTGGATGCCATGCCAGAAAAACTGTTCTTCTTTTGAGGCAAACCAGTTATCAAGCCATTTTCCTACATTTTCGTAGGAAGTGAAGTGCTGCTCAGCAAGTCCGTGCCCCATCAATGCAAATAAGTGAAAATCAGATGGGGCCAAGTCTGGCGAGTAAGCCACATGTGAAAGTATTTCCCAATTAAGTGCTTCCAACATTTCCTGGACCGGCTTTGCTTTGTGTGATGGTGCATTATCATGAAACAAAATCACTTTGTGTTGCCTTTTATCATATTCTGGTCGTTTTTCACGCAAAGCTCAATTCAAACTAATCATTTGTTGTTGGTAGCGTTTAGTATTTACGGTTTCACCAGGTTTTAGCAGCTCAAAATAAATCACACCCTTCTGATCCCACCAAACACAGAGCATTGTCTTCCGTCCGAAGCGATTTGGCCTTGCAGTCGATGTCGATGGTTGTCCTGGATCAACCCAAGATTTTTTGCGCTTTGGATTCTCAAAATAGATCCATTTTTCATCGCCAGTCACAATTCGATGGAGAAATGACTTTCTTTTGTATCTGGCGAGCAGCATTTCGCAAGTGGTTTTTCGATTCTCCTGTTGTCTTTCATTCAGTTCATGCGGAACCCATTTTCCCAGCTTTTGGATCTTTCCCATGGCTTTTAAACGTATGGAGACGGCTTCTCGTGACACATTCAACTGCTCCGTGAGTTGTTTTTGTGTTTGAGCGTCATTCTCATCCAACAATGCTTGCAATTCACTGTCTTCAAACTTTTTTGGTGGTCTTCCACGTTCTTCGTTTCTTACGTCAAAATCACCACTTTTGAATTTATTAAACCTTCTCATAGCATTGTGGTTTACCAAGAGCATGCTCACCGTAAGTTTCGACAAGCATTCGATGTGATTATGCAGCAGTTTTTTTTCTTCAAATGATAACAAAAAATCAATGATGTCCACAAATCGTAACCATGTGGCACAAAGTTGATTTTTAGCATCGTAAAAAACACATGCGTTATTGTATGAAACTTGTATGGTGATTTGGGGATGTTGTTGACAGATGTCAAAAGTAAACATTGAGCCAATGACACGGTTTGATGAAAGGTACATTGACAGGTGGCTCCATCTATTGGCAAATTCCAGTTTCATATTTACACACCTGATAAATGCTGAGGTTTTTTTTAGCATACAGCTTTCTGATATATCCTTAAAAAGTAGTCCACAATTACATTTAATATACAAAAATTGATTGTGACTACATTTAATATGGAAAAGTTGATTGCAACAACATACTAATTAGCCAATCCTGATCTAATGAATTAAAATTTGCTTAATATACAATATTTTTAGTAAACAGATTTCTACTAAATTATTTTCAATTAATTTCAAAATTAATAAAACTTAACCTCTTGAGTGCTGCAGATGTTTTCAAATTAAGCCTAATTAATATGCAAAAAAACATAAAAAAATTAAATTTGTAAAATTTCAATTAATTTCTATCAAAATCTTTTGAAATTGTCAGTATTTATTGCAGATTTTGTTTTCTTTCAAACAATGTAATGCACTTTTTTTTAATTTATTTTTTTTTGTAACTTTTTGTGATGTTTACGAGATTAGCAAAAAACAATTTTTTGTATGAAATTTTAACCATCCAACAAAATATTCTTTTGAAGAAAATGAGCCATGAATAAAGAAATTCAGCCAAAAATTTCAGAAATTATTGATAAAAAAACCAAAAGTTATGTTTTGTTGATAGAAGTTATGTCATATAATTATTAAAAAAATTATACAAATTCTTTGAAATATTGTCATTTTTATTAATATTTCATATTTATTAACTTGTTCTTACTTCATTTACACAATTTTTTGCAGTACTTTTTATAATTTTTTTTATAATATATATAAAAAAAATCCTAACATATACAAAAGTGGCCTCATCTAGTACATTAACAAAAATAATAAATTTTCTGTTCCTCTAATTGGACTGCAGCTGGTGTATTGTAACTCCGGACCCAATGACACTTACTCACATGCAAAGTAGATTTGATTGCAATTTATCAGGAAAGAAGTGGCTGCTAAAAAGCAATAAAAATGTCATGTTCCTTTAAATAGCCTGAGAGTGTTTAATTTTCATCTTTTGCAATTTTCTCCTAAATTTTGGTGAAATTAAAACAAAAAATGAACAATTACAATATATTCTAATTGGCAGCCAGATGGCCAAGTGATAACACATTGACATGCCACACAAGAGGATCTGGGTTCATGGATCCAGCATATCCAGAAAAGTTTTTTCAGGGTTCTGAGCCTGGCCCAGTGATCCCCATCCTTCACCATCCACCCCGCACAGGTATGGATGCAGCTCCTTGTTGGAACTGGCCCTGTCCTTTAGTAATCTCCCTGATTGGAAAGGAGCATAAAAAAAATATATATATTTTAGTTTATTTTAACAGAATTAACCATTATTTTCTTATTATCTATAATATTTTATTTTCAGAACTTTTTAGCTTATTTTAAGAAAAATTTGATTTTTTCAAAATATCATTTATTGAATCACATAATCAAAATGAGTTTGGTAGGTTCAACAATAAAATTGGCCATTCAAATATGAACATTTATAACCAATATTTTGATTTTTGACATTTATTTTGATACCAATTATATGAATATTTTAAAAAATATTTTGGCAACTGAAAAAATTTAGAATCAATCATCAAAAGACATATTTTCACCAATTATACACAAAAAACTGATTTATAAAAATTGGATTAATAAAATCAGGAGTGAATTTTTTTATACTTTTTTTATTGTTTTTTTTATCATTTTTTGTTCTGTAGCCTTGATGTGTATAGACAGAAAAAGCATTCAAGGAGTTAAACATTTTTGATGTTTCATAAAATATTTTTTATGGAATGATTATTTTATTGATATATTAATAATTTTAGATGAAAATAAATTATGCTTCTAATCATCATTTTTTTACTTATTCATTTAGAAATAATCATTTTTAATTTATGGTATTAATACTATAAGTATCAAAATTTTTCAGGCAAGTATCATATAGTATTGATTCTTTATAAAAAAATATATCAAGGAGCATTAAGAATCAATATTTTTCATAATTGAATATATTCCTAGAAAAATGCAGGTAAAATGTCTATGAACTTAATATTTAATGCCATCTAGTGATAAGTAATATTATATAACACAAGAAAAAATTGGGCCCTTAGAACCCTAAAAAAGGATCAGAAAAAAGTGGGCAACATAGGGACATATCCATAGTGATGCTGAACAATATTCTTTATCATAATCCTATATATTTCTTTTAGATTTTAAATGAAAAAAAAAAAAACAAACATATAGATACTCCCCCACTTAAGATCATTTGGCTTATGTGTTATTTGTTGGTGAATATGAGGCTATATTGGATTCTCTGATCATTGGCAAACTGTCTATTTCAGTAGCTCCCTTTATTAATTATATGTTTAGTAGTTGTTGAGTTGGCCATCAGATACACATGTAATTGATTTGTCTGTTATTAAAGATTGTGTTATTTATTGAAATTTTTCAATTCATCATTGCATCCTCATTTCATAACAACAGGTTTTGGGCCCAAAAAACTCTGTCAAACAAGAACAGTGTAAGTAATTAAGAATTTAATAACAATCCGAGAACTTTCCTACTGACTGTGTGTGAACCAGAAGAAGCAAGAACCAAGATTTTGACCCTTTTTGAATTTGGTGTTTAACTAAAATTAGTGCTTTGACTGAGGTTACTTTTTATACTACTATTATTCACAAATTATACAAAATATCTATTCTTAAGCTATAGCAAAAATGTAGATGAAGAGTTCAAACTTAAAAGTTCATTATATGAAAAATTAAATTTTGATATTAATAATATATTTATTACATATGTTAATTATATTTAATAAGAAGTTGGATTAATTGTTTCGACTTTAGGCTTAGAAATTATAATTGAATGAATATAAGAATTAGTGATATTTAAAATATACTTTATGTTCTATTGTTCTATTTTTAATGTTATGAGCTGATGATGGTTAATAAAATAACCGAAAGTACTTCTAACTGATGTTTTGATCTGATTTTTATTTGAATATAGTTTCCGACTGCTATTAGTGCTAAGAATGGATGTTTTGTAAACTAGTGCTTTGATTTCTACTGAGACAGTAATTATGTATAATGATGGCAAATTCATATATGAAGATCGAATTGCTAAACAGTGAAAACTATATCATGTGGAGGTTACAGACAGAAGCTATTTGTGCCAAAAATGATAGTTGGGAATATGTTAGTTGTGATCTTAAATGACCAACAGTGGACTTGTTAGTTCCAATCATGCTTACCACTGTGGAAGAATGGGATAAAGCTAATAGAAAGGCAAGACTGGATTTGATTCTTGCCATTATCCCATCCAAACTGAAGCAAATAAAGACATTCATAACATTGTGAGACATATGGCAAAACTTAGAATTGATTTATTAATTGGAAGGACCAGCCAGAAAAGCAACACTATTGAAACATCATCTTATGAAAATGAAGAGGGCAATAACGTACATGAATACTTCAACCAATTCTGTTATATCAATGACAAACTCATGAACTTGGATTTAGACTTGAATGGTAAAACTATTAACAATTATGTTGTAATGTAGACTTCCAGATTCCTATGAAAATTTCCACTTGATATTGAATCTCATGACAACCTTCCGAAACATACCTTAAAAATTTAAATTTTGAAAGAAGCAGATGCAAGAAAGGCAAAGAATGAGGGTTCTGACTTGGAAGTGTTATAAAGTTATGGAAAATTGAAATACATATTTAATGAAAAGAAAGGAATCACCAAGACGAAAAATAAACAATTGCAAAGCATTCAAGTACAAGGTTCATTGATGTAGAAAAAGTACACAAGGCCAAAGAATGTCAAACGGAACTTCTGAACAACTCAAGTAAGAAGACAGAGAGTGCCACATTTCTTACTGAAACTTCCATCTCATTCAAAGCAAAAGCAAAGCAAGTCCCAGACTTATGCAAGATTTGCAATTATGGCAACACTACATGAGTCAAATTTTACATAAGGTTAAATTTATCTATATAAATTATTACATAATTATGATAAAATGAAATTATTGTGTGTTAATCTTAAACTTTCAAGTTCAGCTACTCATAAAACAAAATAAATAAGTCAAAAAGTATTTTAAGCAGGAAAAACTATAATTTATTATTAGTACAAATAGTTATTAATAATACCAGATGCAATGTTTTCAGCAATTTGTGGCCCTTCTCAATCATATCTAACAAATATGTCTAGATACAGCTGAAGAGGGCCATAGAAGGCTAAAAATGTTACTGCTTGGTATTTGTACTAATAATAAATAGAAAATGTAAAAAATAAACACAGCATTCACAGCAGTCCCGTAAAAAAAGCATTTTTTATTGCTTCCCAAGCGAGTAACATTTTCGACTAAACGATAGTCTTCAATTCTGTGTGCTCAAATGAATAGAAACTGCAGGCGTTCAACAAACAACTCCGTTCTCCCAGTTGTAACCCGGTCTCAGAACATAATAAAATACAAGGTCAACCCGCACGTGTTCTGTGCGCTCAAATGAATAGAAACTGCAGGCGTTCAACAAACAACTCTGTTCTCCCAGTTGTAACCCGGTCTCAGAACATAATAAAATACAAGGTCAACCCGCACGTGCTAAACTCGTTAAGTTTCACAGCATACTAATTGCCTATAATAACTACCCTTATAAGTGTAGAATGAGTTGTAAATTAAAAGATGGGAAACATCCCTCAACGTAGCAGCAGAAACATTTAAGCTAGTCATATGCACTAATAGGAAACGGTAGAGGCACAAAGCTCCCCGACAGCCGTTTTAATTGTTTAATATCCCGTCCGGGGTTACACCGAGGTCGGATTTGTCGCCGAAATTCCACCGACGGGTGCCTAACTAGGTGTGTGTTACGGGTCGGCCTGTTTCCGGTGAGATTCCAATTTCATAAAAGTAAAAGAAAAATCTAATTTGAATAAGTGATCATTTTAAAAACAAAAAAAATTAAATTGCAATTAATTAATGGATGTCAAAAATTAACAGAATAAATTAAAAAAAAATTAATTTGTTTTAAAACATTACAGTTAAATTAACAGCGTTTAATTTACGCTGTTAATTTGTACGTAGGCTAAATTAACAGCGTGTACAAAATTATTCCTGACAACTATTATGACAATCCAAAATCAAAATTGCAACTCCAAACAAAAAATAGAATAAAAATGTCTAGCAAACTGGTGTTCACGTACATAGCTTCCTGTTAGGTACAAACTACTTCCTTAATGCATACTTCTAAGCTTCCGATATTGTCTTTCTCTCCTTATCATTAATAATATTTTCCTTTTGGCTCTTCATATAAATGCTCATTTTTTCTGCCATGCTAATCTTCTACTCTTCGTATCACTTTAGCTCCCATCCAATTAATGCTGATGACATTTTTGTAGGCCCTTCATGCCAGCGCTGTGGTCTTTACCCTGTTTAATGTCCCTCTTATGCTCCTCGATTCTGTCATTGAGGCTTCTCCTCATGGCCCCTATGTAAACCTCGTTACCATTGGTGTCGTTATTGTGCAAGGGGATTCAATAAACACCTGTTTCCTGCCCTGGGTAATATTTATATTTGACGTTCTTTAACACTTGGAACACTGTAGTCCTCTTTTGAAAGCTGGCTTCATTCTGGTTTTCTTTAGAATATTCTCTACCATTCTTAAGCCTCTCATGGAATCCGGTAAAGTTACATATAGCAGAGTTGTTTGTAGGTCCAGACTGGGGGCTTATTGATTAGCAGTGCCTCGCCCAGCTTCGTCTTCCCTTCTTAATTTCTCCCCAATTTCCATTATTATTTTCTATACCAGACGCCCTCCGTACCCAAGCCTCTCCGCTATGTCCTTGATTTTAGTAAATTCTTCTTTCCTTAAGTCTTCATCATTACAATGTGTGAAGGCTCTCCTTGCATAAGATCTCAAAGCGGCCTTCTTATAAGACCATTTATCCTCCAACCATCTAGGGATCATCACAGGTTTCATTATTGGTTGGAATAAAATCTTAAATTTTATTTAGGTTTAAAAGATTAACCAAAGGAATTTGTGAAAGAGAAACTTATAACATTGATTAATCATGCCTTGAGATGGTTGCTAATGACTTATAAATCTATGGTTTACTTATTACTGTAAATACAAACACTAAGCATTGAGAAAATTTAAAATATTTGGGTATAATAAAATTTAAAATATTTGGGTTATAATTGGCTAGATTTGGTTTGGTTTATATTTTACTTTTTTTTTGAGAATTGTGTGCTGTTTTTTCTGTTGCTGTGATTAAGCTTTTCTTAGAGACGTTAAAAAGTAGTAAAAGAAAATTAAACAAACTGACATTAGACAAAAGAATCAAGTTGTTGATCATTTACTATTATGGATGCAGTGAGATGGATTTATGTTGCGCAACAAGAAGTTTCACAATTAGCTATTCAGAAATGTTTTAAAAAAGCTGGGTTCCTTATAGATTTCATTGGGAAGTATTTTTAAAAAGCTAGGTTCCTTATAGATTTCACTGAGGAAGGAATGCAAGAGGTCAATAACTTTAAGGAAAAGAACTGAGTGCTTTTCCTGAGAACTATCATTATAAAATTTTAACTGAAGATTTTAGAACTGAAGATAAAATTTTCCAACAATGAACCAGAGATTGTTAAAACTCTATTTGGTATAAGAAAAATAAAATTGAAAATGTGTGGATGAAGTGTAAATTAAATATATAAAAGTCAAACTCTACTTACAGACTTCTTTTCAAATAAATAGTTCTTACATTGAAAGCACTGACAGACTGTAGTATGTATTTGACATTTTTAAGTTTCATTTAAAATAATAAAGGTTTACAATTTGATTTGAATAAAGGTTTGCATTGACATGAAAATTTAGTGTTTAGAGAAATTCATAAAATGAAAATTTTTTCTATGTTGGACACCTCTCTAAGTTGAACACATTTTGAAGGAACCAAAAATGTGTCCAACTTAGAGAGGTTTCATTGTAATTTGCAATATATAGTAATTCTAAAAAAGCTTTTCAAAATTTATATATTTGCACAAAATAATTTCTTAAAAGAACCATTGATGTGTTATCACATTCTAAACCATTGCTATGTTACCATGGCAAATGCACACCCATGAAGGGCTTCCCCCATTTCCTTGCTATCTATATAAGGCAAAGGCACTCAAGAGATTAAAAATATTTATCAAAGCTAATGCTAACAATACAATATAGTCAGACTTGGTATACTGTCAAAACTCTGCATTCGTAAGTCATTGGTATAATTGTTTCATTTATATTATAAAATATTATATTGAATACTGTGTTTAAAAATTTCAGTATATGAAACAGTTAATCAAAATCCTAACATGAAAGACTGCATGTTCAGATTCTGTCTATTCAAGAGTATAAATTTTGATATTCTTCTATGATTCTTTAAATTTTATCTAATTTTAAAAACTTACCTTCCTTTTTCAAAATATTTAACAACATTTCTTCATTTGGCAACAGATAAAGTGCAAGAATCTTGGAGAATGTATGACTAAAAAACAAAAAGTCAAATATATAGCAATTAATCCTATTAATTTTCTCTTATATTCATAAAAACATTTAAAAAAGGATTAGCAGAAAATCAAAGTATAGTATCTTAAATCATTCAGTATTAACAAAAATTAAATTTTAGACTTCAGTTTATCATTAGAATATATACAAAATTCAGATAACAGATCATAAATATATATATACAGTGGTACCTCGGTTCACAGACACAATCTGTTTCTTGACCCTGTTCGTGATCCGAAAAGTTCGTGATCCAAATCAATTTTTCCCATTGCAATTAAATGTAAATCCAAATAATACGTTTTTTGTCCTAAGAAAAAAATTTTTAACATGTTATGGCTTTTTGTGTGGAAATAATACAGAAAGGAAATAAATATAACAGTAATATTAGAAGAAAGCAGTTTAATTACCAAAATAAAACTAATTTTACAATACTGCATATATACAATATATTTTTGTGGTTGATAATTGATGGCACACGAGGATGGAGGAGTGGAGAGGGGAGGAGAAAAATTACTCCTTCGAAGGAGAGGCAGTTGGTAATTGCATAAGATAACGATACAGAGAAATCTGCCTTTTTCTTTGCTTTTTTTTTTGCGAAAATTTTGCGAAAATGGTCCATTACATTATCATTTAAAATTTTCACTGCTCTTCCGGTAACAATGTAAATGTTTCAGGTGGTGAGCTAGCAGAACATCATTATTAACAAACTTTTACAGGTAGAAATTTTTTATATTTTTCATTCTAACAATTTAGTGATGTATTTTCTTTGTGTAGAAACAGTTTCCATTATAAAAATTAATTTATATTTTATTATAATTATAAATTTTTTTGATCAATTTTACATTAAAAATATTAATTGAACTTTTAAAAATAATACAAAAAAATTATCTCGAGATAATTCAAAGAATACGAAGCAATTATGCTAAAATTTCGATCGATCATTTGTCATATTTCTAACAAAGATTGTATGAATATCAGGCATTGTATAGTTAACTCAGAACTTTTACTTTTTGTGAGCTTTATGAACGAAACTTTGATTTAATCAATAAAAAAAAATGGTTAAAAAATAAAGCAAGGCGTATAAATATATTTTTTTTTTTTGAGAAGGAAACTTGGTATCTGTACATATTTAATACGTGCTTAATTATATCGAATCATACATCAATTAGATAAAATCATTTTGACATTTCTAATGAAATTACCCTTTTTGAAATGGTTACTAAATGAGTCGCAGCAATAATTTGATAACAGGAGAATTCCAGTCCGATAAAGTTCTTTATTAATAATCGATATTTCTATAACTTAAAGTGAATTTCTGCGAATTACACGATAAATTTCGTCGTATCGAATACTTTCAGAGAAATGTAGCGTGTAACCGAATTCATCTATAAAATGCTTTATAACGAGATTTTAAAGATTTCGAAACGGGAATTCTGCATCTTAAATAAGCTAATATCTTGATAAGGAACGAATATTATCAGATAGGATAGGTGTATTATATGATAGATAATGATCAGTTAAAAAAATTGCGAGTAAAACGAGAATAAAACTTATGCGAAAAATTTAACTCTTACGTATATATTAAAGATTTCTGTTATCCTCTAAAGTAAGAACTTGATGCTATATTTTCTTACAATAATTCGTTTTTTTTTTTAAAGAAAAATAAATCAAAAAAGTATACAATTTCTTATATATTTATTTTCTAAGTTGATGAAATATCTAATACTTGTCTGGTGAAGAGATTAGATTCGTGTCTTTAGAAGAAGATCTGATGACAAGAAATTTATTGGATCAATAAGAAGTATTTCGGAACGATGCTTAAACCACATTTTTTATTATTATAAGCTATGTCTTTAATAACTGAAAACAGTTTTAATATTAATTTCAAGTTATAATTTTGTTTCTAAATCGCATCAACATATTTCTGCTTGTATAAATGGAAATAAAATTGCTAGCAGAAGTTTAAAAATTATATTGATTTAGTGACTTTTTTTTTTTTAATTTCTATCAAGAATTTTTAATTTCCTCATTAAAAAAAGAATAAAATATTTTTTTCTTGTTTAATACTTAATTAAATCTTATTAACGTCACAATTTAAATTGCAGAGAATTGTGATTATACAGATTAATCTTTACTTCTGGTTAATGAAGTAGAAAAGAAACGGTAGAAATTATTATTTAAATTTCACATATTTCTAAATATTATGGGTAATTGCTAGTGCAGACTTTGTATGAATCAAGAAAGGATTATCGCAGTATATACCAGAATATAATTCCTAATAAAAGATTTGCTCATCCGGAAGGATGAAAGAATGAGTTGTCTAATCTTAGATAATGCAAAATTAATTAGTTTCAAACTCGAAGAAACAAGTGAAATCTCATGAAAATTGCATAAGCAAACCGATTTACAATAAAAGAAATTTCAACTGAAAATTTTATCTTTCTTAGCTAAAATATCGAAGACGTCATTCTAGAGTGAATTTACATACATTATTGATGCGGTTTAAATAATGTAAATCTTTGAATATAAAATCTAAAAATTAAATTAATTAAAGATTAATTTAAAGTAATTATTAAAGTATTTTAAAAAGGTAAAACTGTAAATTTAATTAAACGTTCAAATATAATTTAACGAGACTTGAACTTCATTACAGCAACTAAACATTAATTTCTGTTTTTGTTTTGTATGCAAACGTGACCTTACCTGATTGAGAATCTTGTTTACCGCTAGAAATACCGAAATCTGAAATTAAATAACTCATTAATTAACAGTTCTAGAAGTAAATCGAAGAAAAGAAAATGTCGAATGGATATTAAGAATGTGGTTGCGATGATAGGAATATACGAAATGCAATTTTTCATCAGAATTCTCTCCTAGTATCGATTTTTCACTTCAATGACGCATTCGGCTATCCATTCAGAAACTTATACATCTTGTCGCTATATTCCCAAATAATATTTCACACCTCTAACCCGAGGGAGAGAATAACGTAGAAAGATCTATTTATTACGTACTGTATAATAAATATGTCTACTTCCCACTTCACTACACAGATATATGATGTCTAATTTTACCTAGTCTAATCTTTCATCTTCTTAAATACTCACTGTGATAAAAGATGTGCGTTAAATCTTCCCAGAAAAAAAAAATTTCTACTACTTTTCTACACTATTAGCGTGGACAATAAATATCTTTTTTTTTTTTTTTCTGTTTTTTCATGAAATGGTAATTTACTTATTACAATTTAAAACAAAATTTTAATAGGTTAATTAGTTTCTGATTCTGTGCAAACTCTATCAAACTAATGTAGATTTTATTCATTAGAAGTTCTTTAATGAATGGTAGAATCTACGAATTATTTTAATAGCGTTGTCATTATGATAATGTGCGAATGGCGAATATAAAAGGAAAAAGGGAGACTTACTTGTAACGAATCTATAAATAGCGCGAAATCCTTTGACAGTAGATGATGAGGCGTAACTCCTAAATTCGACAACCATCGAAGCACCGTTTGACATTAATTGCGCTGGGAGTTTGTTGCCACAAAAGTTATCTACTCTATCCTTCTGACCGTTGATTGTGATGAAGACCATAACGGCATCAACACCTTCGCAACTGTAACCGGGGGGAAGAAAAAAAAAAAAGAAAAAGTTAAATAAAACATCCTTCCGATCTTAATTTTTATAGCTTTATTCGTATACGCGCGCACACAAAAATACTGCATAACGCTGTTTCTAATATGTTTTTTTTTCTAGTTGCAGCCTTGTAACGAGCGATAAAGTACAAAGTTTTGAGAGCTTGTGGTCGGTGAGATATTAAAGGATCTGCAGCTATCGTGTCTACCTGTTATAAGTAGAAAAAAGCTCTTTTGATAGTAAATCGCATTTTCTATTCTTATCTCTTCTGCGCTGCCTGATCGTAAGCAAAGGTCCATCAAAAATGTCGATTTAAATGGAGAACTTGGAAGGAAGGAAATTTACTTGGAAAAGGGGGGAGAAAATGCATAATAAAGGAGAAAGAAAAATAAATATTTAAGCGAAAGTAGTTTTTCTTTAAAGAAGACACGGAGAATTGTTCAAAATTTATACTTTATGCAAAAATCATGAAGAAATTCTATGCAACATAAGAGACTATGCACATATAGAAACTGTAACTTATTGATAAGAAAAGCAAGAAAATTTTATAAAAATTTCATGCTGTTTTATATATAAAAAAAGTAAAATTTTATATAATTTTGTTATAAATATATTAATTTTTAAAGTATAATGATAAAAATATATTTTTAAAGCAATCCCTAAGTTAAGTACATGAATCATTCTGCAAAATCCTACATAAATTAAAACACATATAGATTGGAGCATATGTTATACAGTACAGTAATCCCTCATCAATCATGGGGTCTCCAACCACAAAAATTCACATATATGTGGTTACATAAATATACAGCAATTCACCAACTAAGAATCTGGGATTTGTGTATACACAGTTTTTGATCATCGTCATCATTTATTAATTCATTCACTGCTGAATATATATGCCTCCTCCTTTTGTTTCCAGATGTATCTATCTTGTGCAATCTGCATCCACTGGAAACCAATTACTTTTCTTATATCATCTCTCCATCATTTATATTGCCTGCCAAATATCTTTTCTCTTGCCTTGGTTGCCACTCTGTAATTCTCTTTGTCTGTCAATTGTCGGACAAATAGAATCAATGCCACTTATTGCTTCTAACTGTTACCAGTATGTCTTCTACTTTGATTTGGTCTCTTATTCATATGTTGGTTTTCAGTCCCTCCTGTTGAATCCTAGGATTTATCTTTCCATGCTTCTTTGGGTTATTGCTAGTTTCTGTTCCATTTTTTTTGGAAAAGTCCACATTTCACAGTCATATGTCATTACTGGTAATATACACATGTTGAAGAGTTTCCGTTTGAGGCATGTCGGTATCTTATTATCCCCTAAGAAGTTGCTGTATTTGGCTGCATGCATGCCATCCCAACTGCATCCTATGTTGAATTTCTAGTTTTCTTGTATTGTCATTATTTGTCCTAAGTACAGTCTTCTTTTTATGTGTATATTTTTTATGTAGTTTTGAAGTATGTGATGTATATTTCCTGCAAAGTTGAGGTTTCCCCATTGTATATAATGAACTATCCACTCATATCCTCTGATACACTCCTCTATATACTATAGATGTCAATAAATGTCATTGTTATTCTGACGAACTGCTATTAGGTTGTTTGGAAAGTAATTTCATTTTTTCATGAAAATGAACGACAATTTTTTTATAGTATATAAATATTTTATTCGATTATATATTGACCATTTTGGTCCAACACATGTTGCCATCTTTCTGGTAGTAGCATAATTCCATGCTCGTAGAATTTCTGATATTTGTTTGCAAAAAACTGATTCAAGTGATTTTTGATATCCTCATTTAAACTAAGTGTTTTGCTGTCTAAAGAATTCTTTAAAGATCAAAATAAGTAATAATCAGAGGATGCCAAATATGGGGAATATGGTGAGTATGGTAGCATATCCCATCGAAGCTGTAACAGCTTCTGGCGAGTCATCAAACTTGTGTGAATTCTGGCATTATCATGGTGAAACACTATGCCTTTTATGTTAATCAATTCTGGCCTCTTCTGTTTGATGAAATCTGTGTGAATTCTGGCATTATCATGGTGAAACACTATGCCTTTTCTGTTAATCAATTCTGGCCTCTTCTGTTTGATGAAATCACTCAATTTGTCCAATTGGTGGCAGTACACTTCTGAATTAATTGTGGAATTGTATGGTAGAAGCTCAAAAAACAATTCCCTTGAAATCTGACCAAAGGTCATCATTTTTTTTATGAATATTGGGTTTCAGAGTGCTTTGAGCCAGTTCATTTCTTCTGCTCCATGATCACTTGCATTTAACTTTGTTGTAAACAATCCATTTTTCATCTACAGTTATGATCTGCTTCAGAAAAGGATCATTTTCTTCACATTTGAGCAGGAAATCACAGATGTCAATGCAATGGAGCAAATCTTTCTTTGAGATCAAGTGGAATCCAAATATCAACATTTAACTGGTCGTGATTAATTGAATTCAAAAAATTCAATCTTGTAGCAATTTCTCATGTTGTTATTCAGTGGTTTGCTTCAACTAATACCTTTATTATTAAAGTCCGAAAAAAGCACCATAAGCAGTGATATACAACTGATGATGGTAGTACCAATACCGAAAACGTTTTTGTCTAATTAAATACGTTATTTTTTCACTGCTTATGGTGCTTTTTTCGGACTTTAATATTAAAGGTTAAGCAGTTTTAGTGATTTATTTTATGATTAATACCTTTATTTTGTCATTATCAACTTCAACTAATTTTCCTGCATGTGGTGCATCTTTAACATCAAAATTGTCAAAATGAAACTTTGCAAACCAGTTTTAACACTGGCATTCTGTTAATATATCTCCCTACACTACACATGACTTTTTTCTTGCTTGAACAGCATTCTTACTTTTTCGGTAATAAAAAAAGCAAAGCATGCCAAAAATCTCCATTTTATTTTCCATTTTTTAATAGAACACAAAAAAAACAACTGCACACAATCAAAAACAAAAATTTTTACAAATATACCTTGAAATGTCAGCTGTCGAAATTTATAATGACAATATGGCTTAGAATAAAATTGATGGGTAAAAATACAACTAACACCACTGATGAGAAAAAAATAAAATTACTTTCTGAACAACCCAATAAATGGGTTAGAAACCAGAAATTTGTTTTGGCTTTTATTTCATATCCTCTGAAGAAGTTCAGAAGTTTGATGGTACGAATTGTTGAACAGAAATTCTGTCGTCCTGACAAACTCACTTGACACGACTTCATCGTTTCTAAATTAATATTACTGATCTGATTTGAGAATTTAAAAATGATTTCTCATCAATGATTTATAATAGGTAAATAATTATTGACAATTTTGTAAAGAAGATGACATGATTTGTTTTATCTGTAAACTAGAAACAGAAATTGTTACGACTGTATGTAAATGAGCTAAACATGGGATTTTTAAAGTCACTATAGTAAAAAAGATGTTTGCTGCTATGCCAGTGAGGTATAGTTTAATTATCAATTGAATCAGTGACTTTCAATTTCTCTTTTGTGATATCAACAACTAATTGCTTTTCTGTATTAGAGTGTGGAGGTATTAAATTAAGATTAATTATCATTTTGAATTAATAAATTTATTGTTGTTTTGGTTCTTTGGATTGATCATTAAACAAATTTTATCAGTAATTTGTTTTATATTTTATTATTGCTTAAATAATACTTTTTTAAGTGTTTGAATTCAATAAATTCTTTTTTATTGCACTGAATTTTTTTTGCTATTTAGTTCTAACATTTGATTGTTACTTTAACAACTGTGAACTTCCAGTTGTATTTTTGTCCTGTTCATGTTAGATTTGCTGATAGTTTTTCTTGTTTTTAAATTTAAATTACATATCAATTATTAACTAAATTATATTTATATAAAGATATTTATTCAAAACTTTATTTATTAAATATTTACTAAAATAATATGTGAATGTAGACACAAATAAAATGCAATTACAAAAATTATTACAACTTATCATAGCTTGTTAATTAAATATGAATAATAGTTGATTTTGTTATTTTAAAGAATATTTTTTATGAATTTTTGTTTGACTGATGTAACTATTTATAGGTTATTCATCAATAATAATCACATTTATTATAATAAAACACTATCTTTTTAACATTAGTTTTTATTTTTAATTTTAAACACTAGTTTTTGAAATTTTGAAAAACATTCAAAAGAAATTCTCTGTTTAATTAAGAAAGTATCCCAAACCAAATATTAATAATTTTGTAATAATTATTTTAATTAAATTTAATATCTTATCATAATCATTCTTTTTGAAAAAAATGAGCAATAAATAAAGATAATTTTCATTTCCTTTTATAAATTATTAAAATCTCTAAAAATTTTTTGTTTATTTAAAATTTATCTCATAATAAGATTATAATTTAAAATTTATTTCTTTAGCTGTTCAATGGAAAATAACTAAAAAAGGGAATCCAAGGAAATATTTAATTTAAAAAATGAATTTTCAATATCTTGGTAAAGGAAATATTTTGAACATATACAAGATGCTGGAATATGTCAAATTAAGAATTACAGAAAGCAAATTAAAGCAGGTGGAGGCAGTACAAATGGTTTATACATAAAATAAATTTACTAAAATCAAAAATAGCCAATTTTAGTACTGAAATAGAGAATTTACAATTAATTAAAAAAACAGATTTTAATTCCTATGAAAATATAACTGCATAATTTAAAAATCCCATAGATGAATCTTTGTCAGCTGTTGTTTCTTGTTTGGTAGCTAAAGATGGATTACTTTTTATTGTAATTTGCACATTTTATATTTGCTGTATTCTTAAATCTAAAGGATATGTTAATATCCCAAAATCTCCAAATACTCTTAGAAAATTAGTTATGAAATATGCAGAAAGTATTCAAAAACAATTTTCAGAAGAATTTTTGTCCTATAAGAAAAAACAAAATTGAGTATAATGATTAATGAATGAATGTCAAAAAGAAATTGCTGATTTATGAATATCATAGTACATAAAAAAGCAATATCTGGAACCTGGATCTTGTAAGAGTGCATGGAAAAATGCTTCTTGAAAATGTGACAAGGTATTGAGAGCTAAGTTCACAATGTTTAATCTTAATTATGAAGATTTAGTTGGCATAACAACAGATGGTGCATTAGTAATGAAGAAATTTTGGGCATCTTGTGCCTATGATTCATCAGTTATGTTTTGGTCATGGTATTCAATTATTGGTATTTTTACAAAGTTCTTTATAGAAAATATATATCTCTAGTTCTCCCTCGATGGCGTTTCCACCTTGTCATGGTGAGGGAGCTTGCGTGTTCCAATGATCCTGAGAGCTATACTGGCGGTAGCTTTACTACTGGTAGGGTCTCCCATGCCGGAAAGGTCGAAGGTAAGGGGCCAGACTAAGAGAGCGCCCTACCCAAACTAAAGTGTATGGTATCGTGCTGAGAGTTGAGTGGCACTGGGGTAGTTAAAAGTCTGGGAGACCGATAGCTTCGGTGATTGCACCTGAAAAAGGTCATGAACTGGTTGGGCTCTCTGATAAGGATGGGGCTTCCGGGGGTACCACTGGTCCTTCCGACGCCCAGTCAACAGGGAGGGCATGGAACTTTGCCCACCTTAGGCACCTGTAGTGTCATGGGCCTGAGGTTGGTTCAGATCAACCTCCAGCACTCCCGAGCTGCTTCTGCTTTTTTGGATTGGCTGCTCGTGGGGAGCTGCTATGACCTTGCTCTTATTCAAGAGCCATGGCACTATAAGGGCCGAATACGGGGGCTTCCCTGTAAGGAAGGTAAGTTGTTTTCTTTTACTACTTGTACTTCTGATAGTGGTCCCCGGACCTGTGTATTTGTTAAAAATAACATACATGTTTCACCTGTTTGTTGGCCATCATTAAGGAGGGCTATCCGGACTCCAAGATGGTGTCTGCAGATGTGGATCTCATCTTGGACAAGATCCTTAGTGGTGTGGATGGAATCCCTTCTGGGGGGCCTTGCTGCTGCTTAGGGGTTATACTTTAGACAATGGTGCACTCATTTACACTTGTGTAAATGAGTTCACCTGTCAATGGCTTACCCGGTTTTGGATGGGTGTGCTCTTGGGCAGGGGATTCATTTAAGGGTAACTCCTGCGATGAACCTTCTCAAACCTGTGAAGATGGCTTATCGCACTGAGGACACTTGTACACAGGATGTGCGCCAACTCCTCGCTCGACTGAAAGTATTTAATCCGGGATTCATGACTGAAAACTGGAGGGTTTTGGGTCGAAGTAGGGATGCTAAGGAACAGCGTTTAATTCTGATGGTTAATCTTGCTTCGGCAAAGACCATCAAGGCAGCCAATTTTAAGGCTTTCTCTGGGGTCGATCAAGGAACCTTTAAGGTACTTTCGGATCCTAATTCCAAGTCTGGGAGACCGATAGCTTCGGTGATTGCACCTGAAAAAGGTCATGAACTGGTTGGGCTCTCTGATAAGGATGGGGCTTCCGGGGGTACCACTGGTCCTTCCGACGCCCAGTCAACGGGGAGGGCATGGAACTTTGCCCACCTTAGGCACCTGTAGTGTCATGGGCCTGAGGTTGGTTCAGATCAACCTCCAGCACTCCCGAGCTGCTTCTGCTTTTTTGGATTGGCTGCTCGTGGGGAGCTGCTATGACCTTGCTCTTATTCAAGAGCCATGGCACTATAAGGGCCGAATACGGGGGCTTCCCTGTAAGGAAGGTAAGTTGTTTTCTTTTACTACTTGTACTTCTGATAACGGTCCTCGGACTTGTATATTCATTAGGAATAACTTACATGTTTCACCCGTCTGGGATTACTGTTCAAGGGATCTTACTACTGTACGGGTGAAGCTAGATGAGGGGGGTGCTAGTAGGGAATTTATTGTTTCCTCTGCTTATTTCCCTTATGATAAAGACGAACTTCCACCAACGCCTGAGTTTGGGTCTTTGGTGGAATTTTGTCAAAAGAATCATTTTGATTTATTGGTTGGTGTCGATGCTAACTCTCATCATGTTGTTTGGGGTAGCAACGACATCAACCGTAGAGGGGAGCACCTATTGGAGTTTCTGATGGGTACTAACCTTTTTATTTTGAATAGGGGTAATGAGCCTACCTTTGCTGTTGTTAACAGGAGGGAAGTCATTGACCTAACATTAGGGACTCAGTGTTTTTCTGACCTAATTGAGAATTGGCATGTATTTTGAACGAAATGTTTTATCTTTTTTTTATTGATCAGCTTGAACTTTCAATCTTATAAACTGCGATAATGGGTTATTATTTTTTAAATTTTAAACTAAAATTTAATCGTAAAGCAATAGTTTATTATTTTATTTTAAATCCAAACCCGTTTGCACTTAACTGTTGCCATTAATGTCTAACTTCTTTTTGTTTCAGATATTGGATAATGGGTTCTGCTAAGAAGAGGATATGGATAAGTATTAGGGAAATTAATGGATAAGTATTAGAGTAATAATGATCCTTCTTCGTCAGATCACAAATATATTTGCTTTAATTTACATTTTAATTTTATGGCACCTAGTCACGTTACATATAGAGACCCTCGGAGGACTAATTGGGCTTCCTTTAGAGAAGACCTTAAATTTAACTTGGGAGGTGTTCAGAGCAGATTTTGCTCGGTGGTGGATTTAGAGATGACTGTTGACCAGATTCAACAGGCAATTCTCTTATCCTACCATCAAAATTGTCCTGTCAGGACTGCTCGCTCATCAAGGCGAGTTCCTTGGTGGAATGAACGGCTGGGCGGTCTTAGACGTAATGTTAGGCGGCTTTTTAATAAAGCTAAAAGGACTGATGATTGGGACGCGCATAGGAGCGCTCTCACTGGTTATAATAAGGCCATTAGACAGGCTAAAAGGTCTTCTTGGAAACGGTACTTCAAGGAATTGAGAATATACCTGAGGTAGCCAGACTTGTGAAGATTATGTCTTATGGGGACTTTTGCAGGGTTAGTTCTCTTAAGTTGCCTGATGGCAGTATGAC
>AYEL01073777.1:0-20680 GCA_000484575.1 Olivierus martensii
TTATTATAAATTTAATTTACAAAATTAATATATCAATCCATAAAAGTATTATAATTTGAAAGAATTCTAAAACTTCCAGTTTATATGATTGCTGTTGTGTCTGCAAATGGCAAGAATATCAGACAGAGATAAGTTAAAAAGTATGATGGGGATCAACAAAATCAATAATTTATATTTAAATAACGATTTACTTATTTAAAGAAATAAAAATAAACCTTTTAAAATTAAACAAATTATTATAATAAATGATTTGCCATATAAATGTTAAAATTTATAAAAAACATGATCAGTCTAATGTATAGGAAATGACTGAATGTAAATATAAATTTGCTGATTATGTATTTATTATATGAAGCTGAATTTTAATATAATGAAACATTTCAATGACATATTGATGCTTAATGTACTGGTAAAAATCAATTGATGTAAGTTAAATTGATCACTGTATATGCATATGCATTTATATTTAGAATGTAACTGAAATCTCCAAATTTGAGAAATAAAGGGATTTATTTATTAGTTTGGAAGCAAATAACAAACATGATGTCATTTTAATTAATGCTATTTTCAGAGAATTTGTATTTTCTGCAGGATTATGGCAATGACATTATTAGAATCATGAGAGAGACTAAATAAATAGAAAATGTATTTTTCTTCCATAGAAATTAAAACTAATTTAAATAATCCTAATCCTGCCAAACTTCCCCTATCAGGTTATTAGAATTATTTGAATTGCATAAATCCCTTAGTAAAACTAATTTAATTTTATATACATTTCCAGTGTTAAATGTTGGTTTTTGCTTGTTTGTTTGTGACGAGTAATCTCTTAAATGGTAGAAACTATGACCATCAAACCTGGCATGATTTTCTGCAATTACCAGATTTAGATAATTGATCTATTTAGAGATTTTTTAGAGCAATCTCTGTTACATAATTATGAACTATTTAAAAATTCCATAGAATTTAATAATTTAGTCGATAGATGGCACTATATACTTGCTGATTTTTGACTGAATTTAATGGAATGAGACAATGATGACATCATCACTACATAACAATGAGTGATGTCATAAGACAATCTCAATTTGTGATGTCACAATGAAATATCGATACAATATGATGTCCTGATGACATCACATTGCAGTTATGAAGACATCATCATGGCCTAATATTCTGGTTAAATTTATATTAAAACTAAACAAAAAACTAATGGATTCTGAACTGCATGAATTAATAAATTATACAACAAAATGATTTTGTTTGAATTTGGAAGGTCTTAAAAACATCTCATCAATATTATATTGCAATGATGTCATCTAAGTGCACTGATAACATCATCATGACATAATATTGATAAATGATCTTCCATTTTTATACTTTAATAAATTCAGAAAGAACCAATAATTTCTACCAGTGACTGGTCACATTTAGTAATTCAATTATTTCTGATGATGATAATATAATATTTCAATAAACATGAGATTTGAAATAACAACAGAATCAGTGCATGAAATAAGTTTTCAATTCAAAAAAATTCTTCTTGGAAATAATACAGTGAAGAATAGTAAAATGATTAATTTTTTATTAGATATGTGCACAGTATCACAGTATTATGAATTTCAATGTTCTTCCAAGTAAATCTTTTTAAAATTTAAAAGCAGAAATACATATAGACTCAAAGTTTATGAACTTTCTGGAAATTATGAGGATTATATTAAAGAACAGCTGAAACTATAGAAAGAATCAACATTAAAAGTAATCAAAAGAAATTTTTTCTTAATATACTGTATATATTTTCAAACTGTGCCTGGTCATACTTTGCTATAATTTAAATAAATCCAAAGAACAAAATGATTTTGACCCCAAATTACTAAAGAAAAATCACTGACAATAAAGAACTTTTGGTAAAATAGGTCAAAAGGCAAATTTCTGGCATGTTTGAGAAATGAAAGTAGAGCCTTGATGTGACTCATATTATAAAATGTAGTAGTAATAACTTTGCATACAATAATTTAATTGTAGCATAATCACATTTTTTATATAAACTGGGTATTCTCATATATGTTTGATTAACTGAACAAGCCTTGATTCAATTTAGTTCAGATAATTAATGCTCTATTGTATTTGGATTGTAGAAATTTGCTGGGATGTATCCAAAATAGCTTTAAGGTGTGACTTTTCAAGTCTTTTGAATTTGTATAAACTCACTGCTGAAATTAAGACAATTAACTAGCACACTTAGCAGTATTAAAAATAGACTAAAAACTTTTATTTAGTAATGTTTTCGATATTATAAATATCATCATCAGTTTCTGTTATAAACAATGGCTAACAGGAGTTCTGTTAGTCATTGTTCATAACAGAACCTGATGATGATATTTATAATATCGAAAATGTTACTAAATAAAAGTTTTTAGTCTATTTTTAATACTGCTAAGTGTGCTAGTTAATTGTCTTAATTCGTTTATAGTCAATAAGCAGGTAAAAAATCGAATTTATAAAACTCACTGCTCATTAGAAGAACTGAAAATTACGAAATGAAATTAAAGAAATTTTAGTTGATGGAAGAATGTTTAGTTACAACATTTGGTAAAATAGTTATGAAACTGTAGTTTTGGTAGAAATATGAAACTGTAGGTTACAACTAGTTTCATACTTAAAGTACTCAAAAAGACAGAAAACCATTATTCAACATTTAAACAATTTACAGTAAATAAAACATATGATAATACAAATAGTCCTTTAATTGGATCTGGTTTCAAACCCTGTTGTCATAAGATGGAGTAGTCCATAAGTCATAAATGTCCAAAATTTATGGATTTCTCATTACTAGTGTTTACTAAAACACTATATATTATATTAAATATAATAAACACAAACTATAAGAAACAAACACAAAAAGGATGTCTTCCATACATCAGACCATTGCTCAGGGACTCAAACCTATTTGAATCACCTTAATCAATCACAGAATTTATTAATTACATCCAGTGCCGGATCTAGTTAGTGCGGGGCCCAATTGGAATATTTTTCGCGACAGTGCTGGATCTAGTTAGTGCGGGGCCCGATTGGAATATTTTTCACGGGGCCCCCAGAATTATGTCTTATATGTATAAATAAAATAAGTAACATTTATAAATTGACTCATTTTTGTTGGCTGGATTGGCTACGTGGAAATGATTCAGCTTTCCACTCTAGAGGATCCAGGTTCGAATCTCAAGTCCCACCCCTTTAAAATATTTATCATGATCATGAAGTCAGGCCCTCCCGTCGATCCCCGTCTCCACAATTTGACTGACCCCTCCACAGAGATGGTCAGCATGTGGGAGGACTTCTTTCGCCCCGTTAATTATTATTCTTATAGAAAGAAAACTGGCGTCATCTGATGACAAAAACGTTAATTATTTGGATAATGTTTAATTGTGTTCAAATTTTCACATTGAGGAGAAAAATTTTATTTTTCATCGGAAATAGCAACCCTGTGGCCTAATTAGCATATATAGGTTTCAGTATAACATATTGATTAGAACCCACTTCAGAGGGCGGCCGGATGGCTGAGTGGTAACGTTGTCGGCGTGCCACATAGGAGGACCCGGGTTCACATCTCGAGTCTGTTCCTGGATTTTTTCGAGGTACTGGGCCCGGCCCGGTGATCTCCGTTCTTCACCATCCGGCTCCCCTCCACTGTTATGGGTACAGCCCATGAGTGGAACTGGCCCTGCCTCCTTAGTAATCTCCCTGATTGGAAAGAGGGTGTAAAATATGCGAATAAAACCCACTCCAGAGCGATGTGATTAGGATTAATTAATTTATAACTACCCTGTACAAACCTGTGCTCAAAATATTGAGATAAGGCTCAATGTAAAAAAAGTAATTGAGTGTGTGGGCGTTTTCGGTATTGTAATCTTCGGTAACTTCCTTTATTATATCGTATCATTTATACGTTCCACGAATATTGAAAAACGATACATATATTTAAAAAATTTTTTTCTTAATACATTATTTAATTACATAAACTTTGACAAAAACGGGGCCCCCTCAAGCACGGGGCTCGTATTGGGTGCAATCGGCTTAAATCCAGCTCAATGACATCATCATCATAAAAGCAAGTGCTCATAAATTGAAGACTACCTCTACTAAATATTACAAAGCCATACAATATAATATATTACTTAAGAAGAATAAAAACCTCAAAAGATTAACCAACAAAAAATAGTTTTTATAAAGGTAAATCATATATTTTAACAACTTGGAAATGATAGATCAAAAATTAGCATGAATAGACATTCCTAAATTTATCAGATGCCTGTTTTCAATCACATATATGACATACCAAAAGAAACTTTATAAGAAAGATTAAAAGGACATCAATCAGATCTTAAAGATGAAAAAACTACTACTGAACTCTATATTAAAGCAATAGACTAAGATATAATGATATCAAGTCATCCCATAAATAATGTCATTTTTTTATATATCCCACAGAACTACTGCTTCTTGCAACAGGACAATCAAGTAGACTAAGGGCATGATAAGACATATTGCATGGCATGATCTTCATGTAATATGAGGTAGAGAACAACAGTTGTACATGCATCCCTTGTGCTATTAAAGTTTATAGAAAATGACAATGTCTGAAGAGTACATAAGGCATATTATACCAGTGTGAAGTTGGTCCCCCACTTTTGAATTTTTAAATTTTTTCTTTTTCACTCGTTTGCACCTTGTTAGTACCTTTTGCACTTTTAATATTTTCGTTTGCGTCCTCACTGTTTGGCCCCAGAGCCAAAACAAATTTGGGGGGCTAACTTCACACTGGGCCCCCCTCTTCCTAGAGCCAAAACAAATTTGGGGGCTAACTTCACACTGGCCCCCCAGTTTTTCCTAGAGCCAAAACAAATTTGGGGGCTAACTTCACACTGGCCCCCCAGTTGCGAATTTTCGAAATTTTTTCTTTTGCACGGTTAGAAAATCGTTAGCATCTTTTGCATTTTTAATATATTGGTTCTAGTCCCCACCTTTTGCCCCCAGAGCCAAAACAAAATCGGGGCCCAGCCCCCAGTTTCGAATTTTTTCTTTTGCACTCTTTAGCAAATCGTTAGCACCTTTTGCACTTATATTTAGGCGTTTGCACCCCACCATTTGTCCCCCAGAGCCAAAATAAATTCGATAAAACTAAGCTGATATTTGCTTCTTTATTGATTTCATTAATCATAAATCATTTCATAACATATTTACTTATGCATAAAAACCATAATTTACTATCAATAATTATAAATAAAATAGTTCTTTCTAATTACAAAAAGTATTATAAGATATCAATCTATACTTATTTAACCACATTATTTAAAAGAACTTATAATGAAAATAAAACAATATCGAATTCTATTAACTCTTAATCATGTAAAGTTCTGAGTAATTTGACTATTTCTTTCACAAATCCATAAAACAAACATACTCTTAAAATATGAATTTTTATGATAAAATATGAATATATTTATTTTGTAATAAAATCTTATTACATAAAAAGCATAATATCCATGCTTATTCCTTTTCCATAGAGGCCAAAATTAAATAAACCATTATTTATTAATCCATTCAAATAGAAATTTTAAAATTTTCATTGTATGTTATATAATTAAGCATTATTTTGCAATACTTTTGTATATATGATATGAATATATATTTGTTTTAATTTTATTATTTTTTGTCCTACTATTAAATTATTTCTATAAGTTAAAAATAAATATTATATTTATTTTTAACTTATAGTTTGAATTATTTTTATTTGAATAGCTGAAAAGCTTAGATGAGCACATTTAAAATTAAATATATAAAAAAGTTTATTCAAATGAGTTTTAATTGTTATATCTAAAATTTTTTCTAAACAGATTTCTTACTAAGACTTTTCACTTATTATTAGTTTACTCCAAATTCATGAAAAATTATTTTGTATAAACAATTTGACAAGTTCTTACCCGGAAAAAGTTAGCATTTCTTAATAACTTTCCTGCAAATAACTGGTTAACTGCAGTAAAGTCTATACTGAAGGTGTAGCATATTTCATGATCAAATAGAAACATATCGTTGAGAATATTTTTATATTTAATGCATTCTTTTCTAACATTCAAGTTATTACTTTAAAAACGAAACCTATTGAATCTATAAATCACTAGAATTAAACGGAAAATTATTGCATTGCTGTTCCACAAGTAGCTTATGGAACAGTAATGCAATAATATTTTTTCCACTATTATGTAAAAATAAATTACTTCAAAACTTCTGGTTTTATAGATTTTTCAGTTATAGGCTAATGATTTAATCTGTTTTTTCATCTTAGACTAATTGTAGGCATTTGTCCAAACATCTAATGTTACAGTTGGTTCTGTTTTAAATATCTTCAACCCATTACTATAATTTTCAAACCATTGCTTAATGTATTCAAAAATTAAAGTTATGAAATGAGATACTGGCCATCATTCTCTTAGCTTCTTGCTTAATCACCTTATTGAAACTTAGGGCATTATTAGTGTTGAAAATAACATTACAAATGCCTTCGAACCAGTTACTTAAATAATATGAAGTATGAATGACTATTGTCAGTCATGCACAGCACTTATAAACTACGTCAAATATTAAATCAAAATTCAAAATTTTATACTGAAGTTACAAACATTAAATCTAAGTGGAAAATATTAAAACTCGAGTAGAAATTTATCTTTTATTTCATAGCGCAGGAATTAGTGGCAAAAATATTTATTGTTGCTTCATTTTATTTTATTTTTATTGTAATAGTATTATTTTTATAGCATTATACATATAGCAAAACAATTAATTATATTTATATATATTTTGCATATTTTACGCCCCGTTTCCAATCAGGGAGAAGGGAGATTACTAAGTGGGCGGACCCAATTCCAATCACGAGTTCTCCCACGTGGGGGCCGGATGGTGAAGGACAGGAATCACCGGGTCGGGCCCAGTACCCCGAAAAAATCCGGAACCATACCTGAGACGCGAAGCTGGGTCCTTCTGCATAGCACGCTGACAGCGTTAATCCAGACTGATTAATTATATTAGCATTTGCAGCTTTTTAGGTGATATACTTGAATTAAATGTTTTGCATTTCAATTTATTTTTATAGCATTTTAATAACACCCATTTTTCATTATTATGTATTTGTTTGTAATTTTCTGTTTGGTATTAAAAATAAAATTGAAATATGTACAACATATTTATAAATAGATTATTAAATATAAATATAAAACCTCACAATGAGGTTGAGAGTCAGAGTGAACCAGTTTTATTTATATTTAAAAATTGGTTCTTTTATATTTAATATAAATTTTTGTTAAAATGTCTGTTATTAAGTAGACTATTATTCATTGCTTAGAGTTTTTCAAAAAATTTTAAAAGGAAATTAAAAAAATGGTAAAATTTTTTTACCATTTTTAAAACTTGTTTTAGGCACCATAATTAATCAGCCTGGCCATGCAATATATACGTTTTCGGCTATTTGATAACTTTCTGAAAATTACTGTGTTAACTTAACAATGCACCTTGCAAATATTGCTGGGGTACCAACAGTATTAAAAATCTCAGGGGAATTTTGAATCCCCCTTTATCTTATCCCTTAATTAAAGGCTCCTGAGTTCATTAGTGAAGATCCCATGAAGGGCAAAAGCCCCGTTCTTAAGTTATGGAGCTCCATAGTCGGTGCTCGAAATCAAGTTTCTTTACAATTTTCTGCAAAACTTTTATAGATAATTGGATATATTAAACGATTTTAGACATATCTTATCATTCCAAATCGAATGCAGTCAATTTAAATAAGCTATGACTTACCTTTACGAAGTTACGTAATTTTTTTCGCTTATGACAATACATCCGTTCCGAAACTTGGTAGAATTCTCAAATATTTAAATTTTTTATTGTTTTGTATGTAAAACATCCTATTAATTATATTACATTCATTCAGTTTTCAACATTGAATAATAATAAATCAAATATAGAACTTTGAAGATGATCTTTGTTGGTCAGCCGAAAGGGTTAAATACGAACAGTATATATCCTTCGTTAAACTTCAAGTAAAATGTATATAGTGCCAAATCATTAAAATCATTTTCTAAGTGGATTTTACTTTCCCTAATAAGATATTTTGGATTTAAACTATTCAGTTTTATTTTAATCAAAATAACTGAATGCAGTATCCACAAATAATAACAGTTTTCTTTCAAACAAATCTCAAGTCCACACAGCACATGTTAATTTTTCATATTTCATTGGTTCACAGGCTTTTCATCATGAATTGTCTTAATTAATGTATTGTCTAGTTAACATCTAGGACCTTTTCTTTATCTGCATAGAATAGCCCAAAGTTTTCCGATGGTTAAATAACTTATTTAACTTGTGAAAATTCTTAGTTTTTTTATAATTAATTATTATATACATTTACAGTATGAAGTTTTAACAATTCATGACTTTTAAAGCCTGTGAACCAATGAAATGTGAAAAATAAACTTGTGTTGTTTGCACTTGAGATTTGTTTGAAAGAAAACTGCTTTTACTTGTGGAGTACTGTATTGCATTCTGTTATTTGATTAAAATAAAGCTGAAATAGTTTAAATCCAGAAATTTTGGCACAATATCTTATTATGAAAAATAAAATCCACTTGGATAATACTTTTAACAATTTGACATTTATATACATTTTATTTCAAGTTTAATGATGAATATATACTGTTCATAGTTAATATTTTTGACTGACCGACAAAGATGATCTTCAAAGTTCTATATTTGATTTTGACTGACCAACAAAGATGATCTTCAAAGTTCTATATTTGATTTATTATTCAGTGTGGAAAAATGAATCGAATGTAATATAATTAAGGATTTTTTACATACAAACAATAAAAAATTTAAATATTTGAGAATTCATTTTACATGCAAAATAATAAAAAATTTAAATATTTTAGAATTTTACCAAGCTTTGGAATGGATATATCGTCGTAAGCGAAAAAAATTACGTAACTTCGTAAAAGTAAGTCATAGCTTATTTAAATTGATTGCATTTGATTTGGAATGACAAGATACGTTTAAAATCGTTTAAAATATCCAATTATCTATAAAAGTTTTGCAGAAAATTGTAAGGAAATGTGATTTCAAGCCCCATAACTTGAGAATGAGGCTTTTGCCTCTCATGGGACCTTCACTAATGAACTCTTCTGAGTTCATTAGTGAAGTTCTGCCTTTAATTAGGGGGTAAGATAAAGGGGTGTCGAAATTCCACTGGAATTTTTAATACTGTCGTATCGAACTGGTTGAGCTATATGATAAAACAGGCAACTTTTATTTTCACCAATTTTTCACCCATCAGCTATTACCATTTACCTAAATCAAATAGATTTAGCCCTCTCAAAGTGGCTCCCACTTTCGTGAACTAGAGGGACTATAGAATTTTTCTCGTCAGAGCCGGCCTATACACAAAAATAAATTATGGGAAATATTAATCAAGCATTTCCAATGTTATCTCATCAGTATTAATATTCCCATAGATAAAACAGACTTATTTATCTAATTATTATTTATTTAATTTGGCAGTAATTATAAAATCAGATGGACAAATTTGCCATAGATCTTGACAAAGTATTAGATGACTTTGAGGAAAGTGAAGGTATATTTAAAATTTATTTTTACTATGTAATATTTTATTAAGACTTAAATATTTAATTTTAAAAATTCCATTTTCAGATAGAGCAGTACAGCTTGATCAGAAAACAGTTACTAAAGATGATCTGTTATTAAAAAATAATTTAGAATGTGTTCAAAATTTTAGTTTTGACAACAAATTATACATTTCAAACAATGTATGTGACTATCAACAATTATACAAAGATCATTCAGAAAAACTTGATTTATCTGAAGCTGATTTTGCTTCTGCTCTAAAACCATCCACTCTACTTTCTCTACCTATTCATCATCATAATAGTTTGTCTCAGGTTGATATTAAAACAAAATCATTCCAAAAAAATCAAGAAAAGACACATCTTAATAATGAAAATTTTTCAGACTTCAATAGATGGACTAAAGATTTAAAAGATGTTTCTATAACCAATTTTCCTGAGAATACAAATGATTCTGATAAATATTTTACAAATGGTTATGTACAAAATGAAGAAATGCTATGCATATCTGTTCAGAATACATCCAATGATAGCAACAGTTCATTTTCTTCTTCAGATATTAAGATTCAGCTTTTGCCTTCACATCCAAATGAAAATTTTAAACAAGATAGTAACCAAAATGAAAATATGCAAAATTCAAGTAAAGAAAATAATTGTACATTAATTAATGAAAATCACAGTTGTAAATCTGTAGATAGTAACTTTAATAATATAGATAATTCTCAAGAAAGTAAAATTGATGTATTAAAAGAAAGTAATATTGATGGATGTAAAGAAAAAAATTATACAGAAGATGAAAATTTATCAGATCAGAAAAAAATCTTAATTATGGAAGAAAATATTAAATTACAGACTGAACTTAATTTGCAATGCAAATTAAATAGTACAGAAATTGTGGAATCAAAGGATAAAACAGAATCATTTTTAACAGAAAATGTTGATGAAAAAAGAACAGTAAATTCTTATTCAAATGAAATACAAGATGAAATGATTAATGAAAATAATAATAAAAATTTAGATTCAAGTTTACAATCTCATAATTTGAAACAGAATTCTATAAAAAACTCTGTTTTAGCTGTTGGATTCAAAGATGTTGAAACAGATAATGAGAATGATGTCAGTATTGATGAAGTGGACAATTATCTTCAAGATGTTTTAAATGATACCAGCACTGGAAGTACAAATGAAAAAGCAGAATCATTTTCAGAAAATGATAACAATGAACAAAAAATGGAATCTAATGAAATATCAGATCAGAATATCAAAGAGGAAGAAAAAGTTGATCATTGTGAAAAATTTATAGATAAAACTGAAAAAAACATAATTTCAAAAACTTCTAATCTTTGTAATATATTAAAAGATAACATTGAAAATGAAAGTTCTCCAGAAATTAAAGATATAATTAATGAAAATAAAGATTTACATTATAACGACGAAATGGGAGCTAAACCAAAATTTATGGAATTTAATACTTTTGAAAGTGATGATTCATATAGTAAATCTGATAAGGAACTGTTTAATGCTGAAATGTCTGCTAATACTGTAGCTGATATTGAAATTAATCAAAATCATTTTGATCAAGAACTTTCTGAGAAATCTGTTTCATCATTAGATTTGAATGCTGATGATAAAAATATTGAAAAGAAAATATCCGTACAACAAAGGGTAGAAATATGCCAGACGTATGATAAAAATGGAAATTTAACAAATAATGTTGAAGAATTGACTTCATCTGCTGTATTAGGAAATAATTCACTTGATGAACAAAATATTCCAATGCCACCAGCTCGTTTACCTAGGCCTACAACATTAAATCTTCCAGTTCGTGTTTCCATGCGACCACAAGTTCCTACTGATTTAGAAAATTTATCAAATGATAAAACTTCAGAAAGTATAGAAAATGATGATAATGAAACAAATTCTCAAACTATAAATACTAGATCTATAGAAGAAAGAGGTAATATTTTCTTTATATTAAATCATCAATTCAGTATTATCTTTCAGTTAGTTATTTCTTAAATTAAAGCAATATGCATTATTTTCTAATTATATTTCTTTAAATTTATTACTATTATGCTCTTTATCAATAAAATTGGCTATTGATAAGGTGTTTGAAATTATCAATAAAAGTTTGCATTTTTTTTTTCTTTTTCTGATTATAACCATTTAATTTAATATAAATCCAATTCATTTTTATTTAATAATAGTTTCTATAAATGAAGAAGAACAGAAACTTGGGAAAATAAAACCATTTTGGGTGCCAGACACTGAAGCATCAAATTGTATGCATTGTGATGTTAAATTTACTGTAATTAAACGTAGACATCATTGTAGAGCATGTGGAAAGGTATGTATATTTTTTAAATTGAATATTATAATTATTCCAAAAGTAATTAGAGCAAATTTTTTATAATAAAACCAACTAACAATATGCAGATATACCCACTATAATATACTAATTGGGACCAGAAAACCTGTACATTAAGCAGAAATGCATTAAGTGAATATAGGAATTATATTGTAAAAGGTTTAGATGGTTTCAGATGAAAAGTTGACAATATATTTCCAATCCTAATTTATGAAGAATTAGTTATTTCATAACTGTTTCATGAACCATTACATCATTTTATTTCTATTTTATTTCCATTTGTTGTTCAATTTTTAGCATTAATAATTCAAATCTATTCAACTTCAGTTGTTAAAAATGTATCAATAGTTGAAGTGGACATCTTTCTTCCTGATGCCATACTAATGTGACTAAAGGCTCTTTCACCAGATTGATGTCCAAATATGTCTAATCATATTGTTTGTTAAAATGTTATTTGTCACAATTAAAATTTTTTATTGCATAGTTTTTTTTTTTATTAATGTTTTATTGTAAACAAAAGACTAAAAAGGAAGTGCAACGGAATAACAATTGTTTAAATATTTTAATAATTAAATTAATATATGGGAGAATTCTGTTGTTTAAAGGTAGAAAAATTTTTTTAAGTTGAAATAAATTAATATTTTTTTTCTGTTCTTTAAGAAAATTTATGTAAATTGTTTTTGCAGTTAACGATTGGTTGTAACAAGAAGGCGCAATGCCGAAATGCATTTTAATTCCATGGTTAACTGCATAAATTTAATTTTATTTTAACTTTATTGAATGTTTAACTTTATTATATGGGGTTTTAATTTTGTATTTGTTATTCGTTGCAATATAAAGATGTACAAAAAAAAGGCTGTACAAAAAGAAGACTAAAAATTAAAATGCTTCTTATTTTTTTGTGCTTTTAATATTTTAAATAAACTTTGCCCTTTAATCTGGCTTTTGCAGTATTTTTATCCGAGATTTACAATAAAATCAGAATAATTTTCCATGTCCATAGTTCCACCAATCAAAAATTGGGAGATAAAGGGGGAAAATTAAATAATTGAATAAATAAATTGATGACATGCTAGAATTGAATAAATACAGAATATTTAAACAGACGTTCTATATGTAACAGCTTCATTTAAAGTTACTGAAGATGACTTAAGTTGAAAGTGCTTTAATTATTTAATAAATCAAGTTTTTCGCTTTAATCTGTGCTGTAGTCAATCATTTACAAGACCCAAATACAGTACCCACTATTTTTATCAATTATTAATATTGTGGTATAAAACTTAGAAAAGAATAATTATCATATATTAATTTAAATTTTGTAATATACCTCCTAAGCAAATAACTATATTATTTACATAAAGATATTTTAAATGATAAATTATTTATAGAGAAATTTAATAAAATTAAAATTAACTTACTATTTTAAACTCAAGCAAATTTCAGCAATGACTATGCAAACTACTATTTATTTAGTGAAACACTTTCAGTACAAAACCATCTTCAGCACTATAAACCATAGGATCAAACATAAATTTAATTTATCATCATTATTATGTTCAGTTCTAAATTCAAAATTTATGCATTAATTCATTCAGTTATTTAAATTAAAATATTCATTGTACAATAATAATAATAATAATAATAATAATAATAATAATAATAACAATAACAATAACCTCTCCTGAATCCTGCTAAGCTGCCTCAAAGTGGCGGAGGGGTGTACATGGGCGGAATAGTGATACAAGTCAGAAATTTTATTTCTTGTAGGGTCACCTTGGGCTAGAAGGCTATTCCACTATGCTCAGTTAAATGCTAGCAGGTATCCCCACCTCAGTGCTGTTTTTCTAGTAGGCAATGATACAAAGCAGAAAACAAAAGCACACCAGCTCGGAAGTCACCCAGGTTAACAAGGTCCAGGTCTGTGAGTTAGGCAGAGGCTCACATTCGGAAAGTTTACTACAGTCTCCCTTGGCCACACGGGTTAACAAGGCCTGCGTCTGTGAGTCAGGCAGAAGCTCACATTTGGAAAGTTTACTACAGTCTCCCTTGGCCACTGGTGGCGATCAACTCAAGTCAGGCTACTGCAATACAAATATCCACAGTAGGAAATGGGTCACCATATCAGAGCTCAACCAGCCAAAAGTGTTTCCCTAGAAACTCAGCCAGAGAGTCACCAAGGCTGGAAAACAATGCCAATGCATGAAATGGACAACTGACAAGAACAAATTCATCATGCGTACATACTACACAATTACAAAATTAGAAACTGACATTACAGGGTACAGAAGAGAACTCTATGACAAATTCACAAGCAGATGCCCAAACATCACAGTTACAAAAAAGCACATAGCAGATCAAAGAACCATCATTCACAGAAACCTCATACCACATAGTACATTAGAAAGCATTAAAACTCAGGTAGCACAACAAATATCACAATATGAAACCGATTCACACAAACACACACACACACAAACACACACACACAAACACACACAAAAATAGAACAGGAAGTGGAACAGACATCAGAAATAGCATACGTTGACGACAACACGCAGCCCATCAACAACACTGACACAGACCTAATAAATAAACTTGCTGACATACTCCAGGAAACATTAACCAAATTCACAGATACGGATTTCACGCAATGTCCACGCATCCCTAAACTTCACAACTCACAACAGTCGAACAATACACTACATTGTATGAACACACATTCTAACAAAACTTATTAATGCAGAAACAACACTCATAGAAATACACACACTTATTTATGCTGCTGCTGTCACTGTCACTACACACCTAGGTCTTAAAACACTTCCAAATAAGATGGGCACAAACACAAAACACTACTTAAAACCTGCCTGGCAAAAACTACTCGAAAAATAAATAAACGAAATCAGAACAGAAATAGCTAGACTCACCCAATACATAAAAAACAACATATCTGCAAAACTCGTGAAATCTATTAGAAAGATTTTCAGAAAACTAAAAACACCCCCACACCATGAAAACCACAACATACACATTAAAGAATACATAGACACACCTAAACAAAACTGTAGCAAAATCACAACGCCTCAAACGATACAAAACCAGCTTAGCACATAAACTAGATAACACTATTCACAAACAACAAAAAGACATTCTACTGAAACATAAACACTAAAGAGCCTAAACAAAACAGAGAAATGCCAACACAACAATCACTCACTAGCTTCTGATCTGCCCTGTGGGAAATGCCAGTTACATACAAACATAGAACCAGCTGGATCGCAGAAGAGGAGACATGCACATTAGACGTACCAGAAATGCCCTATACCACCATTACTACTAAAGAACTCACAAACACAATTAGATACACTCACAACTGGAAAGCCCCTGGTGTAGATGGTATCCAGAATTTTTGGTACAAACATTTTACCTGTCTTCATGACTTATTGGCCAAACATCTCATTCACGAACCAAAAGACACACTTTCCTTTCTTACACATGTCATCACGTTCTTGAAACCCAAGAACAGAAGCACCGGAAACCCATCACAATACAGACCAATCACATGTTTACCAACACTATACAAAATTTTAACATCATATATCAACAACAAAATATACACACACATCGAAGAAAACAACATTTTCACAGAATAACAGAGAGGCTGTTATAGAAGTCACATGGGGTGCAAAGAGCAGCTGATCATTGACACAATAATACTAAAACAAGTATACAGACAACACAGACACTTACACGCAGCTTACGTTGATTACGAAAAGACATTCGACAGCATATCACATTCATGGCTCATACAGACATTGCAACTTTATAAAATCAATACCAAATACATCATATTCCCATATACATACAGAACTCATACACATTAGACGTTGTATTTTCCAGGGCGATTCCCTCAGCCCACTTTGGTTCTGCCTCGCCCTAAAATCCATTTTCCAACAAACTGAACACATTGAACTGTGGCTACAACATTAGACAAAACCGAACAACACACTACACGCACTCACATCTCTTTTACATGGATGACATTAAACTCTCTGCCTCAACACAAACCAATTACAACAGCTGTTACAAATAACGCACACATTTTCAACAGACACATGCATGGAATTTGACTCGACAAATGCAAAATACTCCACATAGAAAAGGGCATCCTAAAGAAAGGAGGCTTCACTCTAGAAAATGGAGACACTATCAAATCCATGGAAGAGGGTGAGGTGTACAAGCAGGATTCCAGCAGGCCAGACTCACAGAACAGAAGAAAACTAAACAAACTCAGACTCACAGAACAGAAGAAAACTAAACAAACATTGTCAAAACTATACTGTCAGATTAAATAACATTCTCAAAACATATCTAAATGGAAAAAATACAGTTTAGATTAAATAACATTCTCAAAACACATCTGAATGAAAAATAACAGTGAAAACCATCAACACATTTGCCATACCTATACTGATTTACTCCTTTGGAGTGATACAGTGGACATGGACAGAACTTGAATTACTCCAAAGAAAAATACGAACAACACTTACAAAATATCAGTACCACCACCCAAAATCTGCCATAGAAAGAACTATTCTCCCACGCAAGGAAGGTGGACGTGGTCTTATTGACATCCCACATTTACACAACAATCATATCTATAATCTGAGAGAGTTCTTCCATAAAAAACAACATACATCACAACTACACAAACTATAGTCTTGGCTGATAGAAACAACACCATTAAATCTACAGAAAGACACTCCAAACCAAATAGACAACACTGCACACATACAAGAAAAGAAAACATCCTGGTGTAGAAAGGAACTCCATGGCAGACACCCACACGACCTTCAGAAACACTTTATAGATGCCAAAGAATCAAATAGCTGGTTAGTAAGGAGGGACCTTTTACAGAAATAGAACGATTTATAACAGCAATAAACATGAAAAACTATAGAAAATACATACTGAAAGACAGCACATTAACAAACGGCACATGTAGGAAATGCCACATAGCACCCGAAATGATTCAACACATTACGTCTGGTTACAAGCTACTGGCACAGATTACCTGCACAGACACAACCAAGTATAAATTGCAAGCTGCTTGCACAAACAGACCACCTGCACAGACACAATCAAGTAGCTAACATAATACACCAAAAGCTTGCAACCAAACACAAATTAATAAACACACACCATATTACAAATACATACTAGACAATCATAGAAAACTCAACACACAAGATGTACTACGACAGAACAATCCAAATAGATAAATCGTACACCACAACAGACCAGATATCACTCTCATAGACCAACAAAACAAAGTTACCTACATTATAGACATCTCAATACCTGACACACTCAACATCCAGGATGCATTCACCCAAAAAAAATTAGCAAATACATAGAACTTTCACAAGAAATTAAGAGTCTTTGGGGAATGCAATAAGTAGTAACAGTACCCATCATTAGTTCCTCAACAGGAGTAATCCCTCACAAAAGCCTCAAACACTAAATCTACATCCCTAGACATATGTAACACTTCAAAAAGCATCACTATTCAATACATGCAACATAATAAGAAAGTTTCTCAGCACTGACACAGAGTGTTAGTTAACTCACAAGTAACTATGTCTTGACTCATATCAGACATAGCACTTTGCCCCGGAGATACTCTGTGCCTACATTGATGTACTATAATAATAATATAAATATTATTTATAAATTTATATTATAATGTATATACTATAAGATTTATATTATTATTTTATAATGAATATGTTAATTTAAGTAATTGATAATGAATTAATGTGTAAATTTTGAATTTAGAATCAAATGTAATAACAATGTTAAATTTATATGCTTGATCTTATGATTTATAGTTCTGAAGATGGTTTTGTACTGAAAACACTTCACTAAATAAAATAATAGTGTGCATAATTACTGCTGATTTTGGACATCAGATTTGCACTTCTGATGATTATATGTGCACTGATCAGCTTTCCACTCCCATCAGTTGCAGCAAAATACTATTGCATGTTTTGATTCTGTGAGGATGTGGAGAACTGAGAGAGAGCTCATGGGACCAGATATGAACCAACAGGTGTCTGGCCTTGCAGTGGTGGTGGACAATGTCTGTGATTAAGGATGGGCAACGAATTGGTCAGTGCAAAAGGAGACAATGTTGAGTAATCAACTACTTCTTTTATTAAACTAGAGAAACTTTGTACAATCAATGACTGTAAACCCGTGATATAGATATATATACCTATGGTACTCTTGAGTTGAAGGTGTTACTAAATTTTCACTCTGGTTGGTCGAACGAACAGGATGGCTACAAATAGAGTCTTTAGTCCCAAAGATCACAGTCTTTAGTCTTTTTTCGCAAACGGTGGAACCTGGAGAAATACTGATAATCCAACGGATGATGTTGAGGTGTTCAGCACGATCTTCTCTCCACTCAACAATGGAGTTCGAAGACCCGGGCAGATTTAGTGTCAAAATTAGCTAAAGGAGTAGATGAACCTTGGGGATTTCCCTGGAGTAATCTGAGGATAATCGGCAGAAAAGATCAGTGGAGTGGCGAACGGAGCACTTAGAGGAGCAAACAAAACAAGTGTACTAGAATAGGAAGGTAATTGAACAAGCTCTGATTGAGGGCGGCACAGGCTCTTAAATACCCATGACCCCTCTCTCACCTTTCCTGGGAGGGCTGGCTAAGATGTTTACTTCTTGGAATCTTCGCTGAGCTAGTGTCAACTTCTCACCCATTCAGCGGACACCTGCATGTATCCCCTGCAATTTATTGTTATGGGGGACGAAAGTCCACCCAATGATCGAAATACGATGCGCTATGTCACCATAGCTCGATATATTTATTTTAACAAGCATCGTTCTCCTCTTTGTTTGGAATTTTCTTGACTCTGTCTCCGTTCGGGGGGCGATTTCCTGACCCTCACAATTCCAATTTATCATCATTTAAATTTAATTATTTTTGTTGAGTTTTGGACATGATGGAAAATTTTAATAATTCTTTTATATTTCGTCCAAACAAACTCTTCAATAAAATTGTATTATAGAGAAATGTAACATGACACAATCATGTTCTGTTCTCCATTCAACTTTTTCTTCATATTGCACTGTGACATTTCAATGCTGTAAGTCTGGCATTTTAGCTAAATGGTCTTACTTGTTCCAATAGTGAAGTGGATTTGGAAAATTTTTTAAAATTATAAAAAAAATTATCAATTTACTTCAACAAAATTATTATTCTAACATTTAAGAGTTGGCTAATACATGGGTTTCACATTTTTATTTATTTTCAAACTCTGAAATGGGGGTCAGATATACACAATATTTACTTTTATGTGCTAGTAAAACCATGGTGGTCAGAAGGTGTGCTACTTCTGCTTCTTAGTCTGCCAGTTTGATTTTCCTGATTGCATAGCAGATCACAGAGTTTCTGCTATGTACTATCAAACTATATTGTACAGCTATGTACATAATTTTAAAAGTCTCTCTATGAGGGTTTAGCATTTATTTAGTGCAATTAATGTTCATAATTTTAATGTTTTTGATACATCATATTTGAAAAAACTTAAAAATCTGAGAACTGCTTATATAGTAAAACAATCTTTGCTGATTCACACTGTCACTTTTAAAAGAACACATTCACAATGTAATAGGAGATTATCTGTATTACTTTTTGACAGAAAAAGTTAATATCTAATAAATATCATATTGACCTGACAATAAAATCTCAATATAAATTCTATTTAAACATTTTATATAAAAACTTTTATTTTTGTTAAGGCTCTAGAGAGCATAACAAAAGTGCTGGACATAAAAAGAGCAAATACATTTATAGTAATGCTAAACAATATTGCGTATCACAATTCTAAACATCTCTTTTAGATTTTAAATTAAAAAGCATAAACATTACACATAATTCATCCAGCCTAATTTGTTAAGGTTATTGGTTGGGGCATAACTCTTAGAATTAAGATCCTGGTTTGATTCTAGGCAAAGATTTTTTCTGGAAATTTAAGGAAAATATCCAAATTATAGTTTCATTATTAAATAATAAATAATACTGCTACAGTCTAAATTTCTTTAATTATTGAGATGATAATGAAACTGCAATCAAAACTCATAAAATTATTATTAAATTTACAGTTTCTAATATGTTCCATTAGAAGGAATTTTTGCCTAGTTGAGTGATCTTTAATTATGGATTTGCTGTAGTTATACTGCAAAGTCACAGATTAGAACGAATGTCAATACTACTAATTACAACTATGCCTAATGGTTAGCGACTCTGCAAATTCCAGAGTTCTGCCTGAGCTCAGGTCTTAAGCTAAGTTCTAACTTAAAACTAATTAGCTACAAAAACAATCTAACAATAAATAACAAACTGGCAAAAATGAAACCGGAACTTATCACTAGAAGTAACGAATAAGTGTTAGATTGAAACGATGTTAGAACTTACGAAATAAATTAAAGAAATTCTCAAACAAGTTAGATAATAAGAAAATATAAATTTATTAGACTTGAAACACTTACAAAAGTGTTAATAAATGCTTTATTGAAACTATAATAAAGCAACAAGCAGTTAATCAAC